>MU260312.1:165000-172500 GCA_020310875.1 Ceratopteris richardii
GTGTTTTTTATGAAAAATAAAAACGTTTAGTACTCTAGAAAGTCCTAAACATACTAATACATTTTTTTGATAGGATTGTACGTTTTTATCATGTGAGGGTCCTTTATGGATGTTTTTTTCCCACTTTTCAGCGTGTCAACATTGTTTTAGTGTTTGCACTCCTTGAGCACTCTTGCTTCCTTCCTTAAAGCATTCCTTTGAGCATCTCTGCTTCAACCTTGGCCCTTTACTATTCATTTTTAAGCCTTCAAACTTCAATCCTTTGTGAAGTTAGGATTTTCTTCGGGGGGAGAGAGAGAGAGAGAGAGAGAGAGAGAGAGAGAGAGAGAGAGAGAGAGAGAGAGAGAGAGAGAGAGAGAGAGAGAGAGAGAGAGAGAGAGAGAGAGAGAGAGAGAGAGAGAGAGAGAGAGAGAGAGAGAGAGAGAGAGAGAGTGTTTTTACGTCTATTAGGAGCCCGAACTCGGCCTATGAGACAAATCGATGTACATGGGTGTATCTTCTGTCGATCAAAAAAGAAAAAGGTGCTCAAAAAACTGGTAAAGCTGATATAGATCTCCGTAGTATGCATGTGGAGATACCCATGGAAGTGGGGGGTGTATGCATGGGAAGTGGGGGGTGTATGGACTACGAGATCTGTGATAGTCTATATGTAGAAATGTAGTATAACAAGCATGAAAATGCATCTGAAATGACTAACTAGCTCCATCCTGTGCTAGTGGGCGGGTGTAAGATGTGATACATAGGTGGAGGTGGAGTCAGGGCCACCCTCATGGTTGCAGCAGGGTCAGCCATCATCCAAGATCGTCTCTCCTCCATGGCGCGATGGTCACGGGCCTGGATCTCTGCAATCTGGTGTCAGTGAAGTCTCTGGGCCCAATATTCTAAAGCACGGGGTCGTCTCCTAGCTCAAGCGGTCTTAGCCTGCTGAAGAGTCACCCCTCTCGGTGTGTGAGCCGAGGGGGCGAGGGCTGCTACATGTCGTGGAATAAAGAAGTCAGTGAGCTGACTCTGTCTCCCTCCTGTATGGGCTGCTATAGTAGGCTGGAGTAGGGCATCTCTATGACTCTGTATCTCTAGTAAGAATCGCCCGAGCTGTTGCTTGTCTCTAGAGTGCATGATCTCTCGGAGGGTGGGCTGCCCCGTAAACAGTCTCGTATCTGCCTCTGATGTCATCATATGCGCTACATCTGCATACAAAGTGCTCCTCATCCTCCATCTCTACTCTGCATACCCTGCATATCTGCTGCTCTCTGGGAATGTCTTCGGCTCTTCCCATCTCAATCTCTAGTCGATGTGATGAGACTCTCAACTCGCCAATCGCTACCCTCGAGCTATGAGGCATGTAAGTATCCATGTAGCGTGGTCACTGGATAAAACCGTCCGCTAGTATGTCCAAGAACGGGTCTCGGTAGTGTGATAATCGCGATCCCATGTGTGGTGTATGCCATGCTTGACTAATGTAGAGCTGCCAGAGATCCTGTCTGAGCACAACATTCCTCTCACGACGAGAGAGGTGGATGTGGGGTGAGTCTGGGTCATACTGAAAAGGAGGCAATCTGTCCATATCAAGTCCATGACTATCAAACTAGACTCTAACCTTAGTGTACCAAGCTCTCTCATATCCTAACTCTGATATTTGTATAGATGCCTCAAAAGCTCTTTGTGTGAGTGTCTGTAGGGAGCTCCCTCATCCTTTGAATAAAGCAGATAGTCTGGAATAATGCATCTACTACCGTGGGTGGTGCAGCTAGCTCTGTCCCGATGATGTCATGTGGCACTGACTGCTTCTCGCGAAATAGTCGCGAGATCATACGTACCTGTGGCCTCTCGATCGCACTCCACTGGGTGACTGTGAGGCCCGGGGCCCAAACTGTCGCATCATACATCATAGCTTGTCTGACTAGTGTGTCAAATAGCCACCCCTTCGTGCGAGGCTCCTGGAAGTGTGCTTGGTGACATCTCCGCTCTAACATGGCTAAAGCTGCATACCCTCATGTGAGTCTATCGGTGGCTACCTGTCGCAGGCTGAAGGGGCTAGGCAAGCTCGTGAATGTGACTCCGAGGTAGACATAGGAAGTGACCACCTCAATCTATCCACCGTCGGCTGTGAAGCCTGCTCCATTCCTCACCATTTGGGAGGTGTGGAAGATCATGACCTTGGTCTTTCCAAGGTTTACTGTCAAGCCCCTCTGTGTACAAAACTCGTCCAGGGCATCTAGGTGGCGTTGTAATCCCTCGGGTGACTCTGAAATCAATACAATGTCATCAGCATATAATAAAATGTGGACATGTGTACCTGCGAGGTCTGCACCCTCTCCTCCAGCTCTGAGAATGTAGTCCTCAATCTCGTCGATGTAGAGACCAAATAGAGTGGGGGAGAATACTTTTTGGATATCAAATATCTCTTTGAAAGCTTATGTAGTTTGTGAGATATCAGTGAAAGAGTGAAGTCCAATTTTTCAGTATACCTGTGTAGATAGGTAGTCTATTTTGGTCGGTTCAATTTCCCGACCAAAACATATCCAAATTGTGTGATTTTTGTCTTGTTGGAAAGCCCTTGGCATCTACTTTCACTGTCTCAAATATGTCATTCAGATCATTCATATTTTGTGAGATATCTGTCAGAAAGTAAAGTCCAGTTTTATAGTGTACTTATGTGTGCAGGTGGTCTATCTTGGTGAGTTGAGTTTCGTGATCAAAACTCATCCAAATTACTTGATTTTTAGCTTGTTGGAAAGCTATTTGTGTCTACTTTCTCTATACCAAATATCTTTCTCAAAGGATATATATTGAGAGAGCTATCAATCCGAGAGTGAAGCTCAGTTCTTCAGCATATCTGTGTGGACAGGTAGTTCATCTTTGTCAGTTGTGTTTCCTAATCAAAACTTGTCCAAATTAAGTTATTTATAGCTTGTTAGAAAGCTCTCTTTGTCTACTTTGATTGACTAAAGGCTCCAGTCCATTTGAGTTTTGTATTGAGAGCAGCAAGCTATCTAAGGTGCAGCTATTTGTCCAAGTGCTTGACATACAAGGGTTCACTACACACTTCCGTTGCGCATAGGAGAACTCATTCTCCACAGTTGGTATCAGAGCAAACTTGGTGTTGAAGCTTCATCAACAGAGCTTGAGGTGAAGCAAAGCAAAAGAGGAGCTACAAAACAAGAAGGAGCTTCACAAACGCAAGAGCAAAGGAATATAACTATTCGAGGTAACTCTCAAAGTCTTTGATACTCTTCAATGGTTGACTTGGGTCAACAAGTAGAGACGTTGGACAAGGATAACTATCCCGTGTGGAAGTTTAGAATGACCAACTACCTAATGGGCAAAGGCTTATGGGGTATTGTGAGCGGCGATTATGCTAAACCTCAAATCAATCAAGCTATGGCCATCGAAGTCCAAAAGAGGCAAGCAAAAGAATGGGAAGAGAGGAATAGGAGAGTCATGTTCCTCATTTCGCAACTCATTACCAATGCCATGGTAGGTCATATTCAACATCTAGAGAAAGCTAAGGATGCTTGGGAAGCTCTTGAAAGGATGTATTCAACAAATACCAAAGCTAGGAAACTTCAACTCAAGAATGAGTTGAACACAATCAAGAAAAGTTCGAGTCAATCCATAGCTGAATATACTTTGAAGATTAAGGAGCTAAGCGATGCTTTAGCTTCTATTGGCACAACGGTTGAAGACAAAGATCTTGTGTGTTATACTCTCAATGGCTTGAGAGAAGATGAAAGATGGAAGCCTTTTATAACTTCCATTAACTTGAAAGATGTATATCCAGGTTTTGAACAACTAATCCCTCTTGTCACAGAAGAGCTTAGCTTCGGTGGTCCCAAAGGAAAGGACAGCCACAACCAAATGTTATATGCAGGTTGAGGTAAAGGAAGAAACTCAAGAGGAGGCTCAAGAGGAAAAGGAAGAGGTCACAACCACTCCAACTACAATCAAAACAATTCGGAAGACAACAAGGATGCATCAAATGCCAACACACAAGGAAGAGGTCGAGGTAGAAGCAGAGGATGAGGTCGAAGCTCCTACAATTCTCATAAAGGTATAACATGCTATCATTGTGGTAAAGTAGGACACTATGCTAGTGATTGTTGGCTGAAGAATGGAAGACCAAATGGAGGCAATCAAAGGAACCAAAGCAACTATGCAAGCACCTCAAGTGAAGGAAGCAAGGACACACTACTTGCAATGAGACATGAGTATAGAAGCTCTTGTGAAGATGACAAAAAATGGTACATTGATTCAGGTTGTAGTAACCATATGTCATGCCAAGGAAGTTTGTTCACTAATCTACAGGTACCAAGTGGAAAAGGATGTGTTGAAACAGGTGATGATACTCAACACATGATTGAACACATTGGAGATATAAGGCTTGGAGATACAAGCAGAGCAAAGGTACTATCTAATGTTCTTCATGTTCCTACAATTTCAAAGAACTTGATTTTAGTAGGACAAATGGTAGAGAAGGGTTATCATGTCATATTCAATGAGAATGGGTGCTTCATAAAGAATCCAAAAGAAGGCTTCAAGGTCATTGCTCGAGGTAGAAGAGAAGGAAGGATGTTCACTTTGGATGTCCAACATCCACATGGAAAGGTCATGTACATTCAATGTGGGAACAAGAAGATTTCAGAGCTTGACTTATGGCACAAAAGAATAGGACACATCAACATTCCAAAGCTGAAGGACATGAGCAAACATGAAGTGGTAAGAGGTCTTCCAAAATTTAATAGCATTGGACTACATGAGTTATGTGAAGCTTGTCAACTAGGAAAGCAAACGAGGCAGCCATTCAAGAGGAGCAATTATGTGGCTCCAAATGTCTTGGACTTGATACATACGGATGTATGGGGACCAACCCAAGAGGCATCAATGGCTGGTAATAGATTTTTTGTCACCTTCATTGATGATCACTCAAGAAAGGTATGGCTGTTTTGTATGAAGCAAAAATCAGAGGTGTTTTCTATATTCAAAAGATTCAAAGTCGAAGTTGAAAAGGAAACAGGAAGGTCTATCAAAACCTTAAGGTCCGATGGTGGAGGAGAATACTTCTCCAAAGAATTTTTAGATTTTCTACAAGAGAATGGGATCAAAAGGCAATTCACTTGTAGGTATACACCACAACAAAATGGAGTAGCTTAGAGGAAAAATAGGCAAATTGCTGAAATTGCAAGATGCATGCTCAACGAGATGAAGGTACCATTGTACTATTGGGATGAAGCTACCACAACCGCCATTTACTTGATGAATAGGTGCACAACATCGAGAATACATCACTTGACTCCTGAAGAGGTATATTTCGGTAAGAAACGTGATCTTACACACCTCAAGTTTTTGGATGTGTTTGCTTTGTTCACATTCCACAAGAAGTTAGAACAAAGATGGAACCAAGATCAGAAAAATGCATTTTCATTGGCTACTCGACGGAGCAAAAAGGATACAAGTGTTACAACCCTAGAACAAAGGAATTAAGAGTCTCGCGAGATGTGGTCTTTGATGAACTAAGACCATGGTATGAAGATAAAGGAAAGGAAAAGATTCTTGAAGAAGATTGTGATGATTATGCAGGAACAAATCAAAGAGAAGTTCAACAATCAAGCACAAAGGCTTCAGGTCCAGAGGCATCTACATCAAATGAAGAATGTTCAACATGGAGGGGGAGCCATTCTTTGTCTCCAAATTCAGCTCATAGTAGAGCCAAAGATGCAAGTGCTACTCCAAACAGTGAGGTAGATGCAAGTGAAGAAGAATATGAAGAGGTAATCACTCCGATGGTAAAGCTAAATAGGTTAAAGAAGCAACTCTCTAAAGGCAATGAAAGAAGATCTTCAAGGACAAGGTATCCAACTCAAAGGTTGAGTTATGATAGTTTTATGGCGACACATTTTGCATACATGATGCAGGTTATCAAAGACAAAGAGCCTAAGACATATGAAGAAGCTTGCACATAAAAGGAATGGAAGCAAGCTATGAAAGAGGAGATCAAAGCTCTCAAAGATAATCACACATGGGAGCTAGTGCCAAAGAAAGAAGGTATGAAGATTGTTCCAAACAAATGGGTGTTTAAAGTAAAGAGAAATGCTGATGGTTCACTTGCTAGATATAAAGCTAGATTAGTTGCCAAAGGATTTAAACAAACATAAGGCATAGATTATGATGAAGTTTTCAGCCCCGTTGCAAAGATGGGAACTATCCGAACCTTAATAGCAATTGGTGCTTCAAGGAGATGGCCATTATATCAACTCGACATAAAAAATGCTTTTCTTAATGGAGAACTACAAGAAGAGGTATACATGAGTCAACCGATTGGATTTGAAGATGAGTACCATCCAGATTTTGTTTGCAGGTTGAAGAAGGCACTTTATGGCTTGAAGCAAGCACCAAGAGCATGGAATCAGAGATTGGTAGAGTATCTAACTAAGTGTGGATACAACCCTAGTAGTGCAGATCCTTCGTTGTACATGAAGAAGGAAGAAAATAGAGAGGTATATATTTGCATATACGTCGATGACCTCATCATAACAGGAAATGATGTTACAGGGATTAAAGATATCAAAAGGAAGCTTTGTAAGGAGTTTAAAATTTCAGATCTTGGAGAGCTGAAATATTTTTTAGGAATTGAAGTTGTTTATGGAAAGAGTGGCATCTACTTGATGCAAAGGAAGTACTTGTTGGATGTTCTTTTCAGATTTGGAATGAGTGAATGCAAACCACTCACTCAACCCATGGACACAAATACAAAGATTTGTTCAAATGATGGAGAACCATTGGAAGATGTAACGACATACAGAAGCATTGTAGGATCATTGATCTATGCAAACATTACAAGACTTGATTTGTCTTATGTTGTTGGTGTACTTTCTCAGTTTATGCAAGCCCCGACAAGTGAACACTTAAATTCAGCCAAGAGAGTGTTGAGATACATAAAGCATACAGTTAATCATGCTTTGTTTTACAAGTTTGATGAAGAATTGCAGGTCAAAGGCTTTAGTGATGCTGATTGGGCAGGCTCAAAGGAAGATAGAAGATCAACCTCAGGTTATGTGTTCATGATAGGAAGCAAACCTATCACGTGGAGCTCAAAGAAACAACCTACTGTTGCACTTTCATCTATGGAGGCTGAATATAGAGGATTAGCTTTTGCCACATGTGAAGCAATGTGGATTAAAAAGCTTTTGGCTGATCTTGGAGTGCAAGTTGGAACCATCCCTATATACGGTGATAACATGTCAAGTATTTACTTTGCAAGCAATCCTATGTTTCATGCAAGGAGCAAGCACATAGAGGTCCACTACCACTATGTAAGGGAGAAGGTGCTTAGCAAAGATGTGGAGGTAAAGTTCATCAGAACCAAAGAGCAGGTTGCAGATATGTTTACAAAGTTCTTGGATGCTTCTAAACTCAAAGGTTTCGAGGATGCGATAAATTTGAAGGACATGGATGAAGATAACTCCCAAATGAGCTTTAGGGGGAGTGTTGAAGATAAATGTA
>MU260312.1:185000-187500 GCA_020310875.1 Ceratopteris richardii
TCATCTCCATCTATCTGCAAATGTGACTTACCTCTTGCACTCCTTCTTATCTCTTCTTCAAATGTTTCAAGGTCACAATCTTTATCTGCATACCAACTCTTCTGTTCATCAAAGGTCACATCTCTGGAAACAATAAAATGTTTAGTTAAAGGACTCCATAGCCTATAACCCATTTGCTTTTCATCATACCCAATAAACACATATTTTTCTGCCTTTGGTTCAAGCTTATGTCTGAGTTGTGATGGCACATAAGCATAAGCAATTGATCCAAACACTTTACAATGATCAAGTGTTGGTTTCTTACCCGACCAAGCTTCATAAGGGGTCATACCATTCAAAGCTCCACATGGTAACCTATTCACAAGGTATGTGGCTGTATTTACAGCCTCAGCCCAAAGATAATTAGGGCAATTCTTTTCCTTTAGCATTGCTCTTGCAAATTCAACCAATGTTCTATTTCTCCTTTCTGCCACCCCATTATGTTGAGGTGTATACCTGCAAGTTATCTCTCTCTTGATACCTGCATTCCAAAGATAGTCATTAAACTCTTGGGAGAAGTATTCTCCCCCTCCATCAGACCTTAGCCTCTTGAGTTTTTGACCTGTAACTCTTTCTGCATAAGCATGAAAATGTTTGAAGGCTCCAAATACTTCTGATCTTTCTTTTAGAACATAAAGGGTTATCCACCTTGTAGCATCATCAATAAACAAAACATAATACCTAGATCCATTTATTGAACCTTCTTTTGTTGGCCCCCATACATCTGTATGTATGAGTTCAAGCAAACCATCATGCTTGAAACCTTTCTTCTGAAATGGTAGTCTATGTGCTTTTCCCATCTGACAAGCTTCACACTTGTATATCATATGTTGATTCTTCACATTTGGTAGTCCCAATACAGATTGGTTCTCCACCATAGTTTTGATTCCTCTTTCATTGAAGTGTCCCAATCTCTTATGCCAAAGATCTAACTCTGTAATTACTTCATCACCATGTGTGATTAGGGCTTGACCAACATTTCCTTGCACTTTGAGAGTAAAAAGTCTACCTTCCTTCTTACCACAAACAATAGGTTTGTATGCATTCTCTGGATCTTCAACAAATACTCCTTCATTTGTAAATCTGACTTGAAAACCTTTCTCCTCTATTTGTCCAACACTAATCAGATTCTTTGGTATTGTTGGAACATACAAAACATTTGTTAATAAATCAGCTCCACTCCTGCACTTCACTTTTCCAATTGAATGCACATTATGTTTTGTATTATCACCTGTTTGTACTGTATGACTTGAATTGCCTTCTTCCAATTCTGACAACAATTCTATATTACCTGATAAATGATTTGAACAACCAGAGTCAATGTAAAATACCTTGAGATCCTCCTTCTCTGATGAACTTATTGAATTTATTGAATTCATCATCAATGTTGTATGGTTGTCATTCTGTGTATCATTTGCATAATTGTAATATGTGGTGTTGTATGATTGGTTCTGATTCCAATTTCTTCCACCACCTCTTCCATAACTTCCTCTTGAATTCTGTCTTTCTCTTTGAAATTGATTCTGAAATCTTCCACCTCTTCCTCTGCCATTGTTGTTCTGATTTTGGCTTGATCCTTGTTGATTATGCCAACAATCATAAGCTAGATGATTGCTCAATCCACAAATCCAACATGTCTTCTTGTTATTGTTCTGATTACCTCTACCTCTTCCATTTCCTCGACCTTTACCTCTGCCAAAACCTCTTCCTCTTGCATAATTTGCTTGAGTTGTTGACTCTTCTTCATCCTTTGCTTTGCCTTTATCTCCTTTCTTTTTATTCTTCATGTACATTGCAGAACTTTGACCTTTGTCTCCATCTGACTTCAAATCTTGCTCAAATGTGAGCATCAATCCAAGTAATTGATTTAATTCTGGCACATAATGGTTTAATGAGAGTTCTGTTGAAAGTACAAAGGGCTTCCATCTCTCATCACCCCTTAATCCTGCAAGTAATTGTGCTATCAACCTATGATCTTCAATATCCTCATCAATGGATCCAAGGCTATCTGCCAAGTCCTTCATCTTAGTGACATAATCACTAATACTCTGATTTTGCTTTTTCTTGAATGTGGTGAACTCTGACCATAAGCTAGCTTTCCTAGCTTTAGTAGTGTTTTGGAAGTGATCTTCCAAAGCATTCCAAATGTCTTCAGCTGTTTCTAACCCTCTGATATGTGGCAACAAATGATCTGTAATAGTGTTGTATATATAAGCTCTAGCACTTGCATCTCTCTTTTGCCATAGCTTCAAAGCTTCTAGCTCTTCCTTTCTTGGATGACTTTCATCTTCAAATTTAGGCTTCTCTTCTTCACCTGTCACATATACCATTAGGTCCTTACTCATAAGTAAGGCTTCCATCCTCATTACCCAAGCAGGATAGTTATCTCTGTCCAATTTATCAATGGACACATGATCTTCCATAATATCCTTGCTTCTGCTTCAACCTGTAAGTTAAAGTT
>MU260312.1:192500-222500 GCA_020310875.1 Ceratopteris richardii
CTCTATGCTCTAAAATCCATAGGTGCTTCCATAGCGGTTCGTGGGCATGAAATCTTGTGTGTGGAGGGTGTATATGTGTGCGGTATGGGAAGCTACAGAGAGCTGAGTCCTGTAGGATGGTGGTGATCTGTGATGTAAGAGTGTCCAAAGGTGAGAGTGGATCGAGGGAGTAAAGAAAGTCATATTAACGTCTTCTGGAGGCCAAACTTGGCCTATGAGACAAAAGCCATGTACAAATGTAGTAACCATGTGTAGAAAATGAAATGAAATGAAATAAACACAAAGCTATCTAGGGCTCGTAAAAGGCTGGGGAGACGTGGCTCTGACTGAGCAGATAGTGGCCACCTAATGCAGGGGGATCCATAATATGAGTGAGCAAAACACCCTAGCTACTGGTGATGAGGGGAGGTGGGTGTAGTATGTGGTACATCGGTGGTGGTCTGAGTGGCTCCTGAAGGAAGACAACCCAGGGGGTGGTTGTACGCCTATGCTCCATCATGTGGTCGTAGGCTGTCCTGATGCGTGAGATACCCTCTTGATATAGTCGTTGTGGACGATATCCTACCATGCGTGGTCGTCGTCGTGCGCTCTGTGCTTCTGCCTGGTGGAGCGTGGGCCCTATAGAAGGAGCTCCCTGATGTAGTTCTGCTCGCTGAAAGAACTGGGTAATGGTCTGTTGGGTACTCACCCGTGGCTAATGTGTGGGCTGTAGTGACCGCTCTCGCCTCTCGTATGCTGCTCTGAGGAAGCGTCCCAAGCATGGCTGGTCTCGCATAGTCATGCACAACTGGAGTGACTCCTCTAGTTGGAACTGTGCGCGTAGGTCTAAGTATGCTCGGCATCTGATAACAAAATGCTCCTCACTCTCTACCTCTGTCTTGCATACTGGGCACTAGACCGACCCCTCTCAATCTCGAGCTGATGTGATGAGACCCGGAGCTTCCCAATGACTACGCGGAGATGGTGGGGAAGGTATGTCTGCATGTATCTCGGGATCTGGATTAAGCCCGCGTCCCATATGTGTAGAAAATGCTCGCGGTAATGGAGCATTTTCGGTGGCAATGTATCCCTAGGGCTCACCCACGTCCTCTGTATGTATGTATGCCATATCTCCTGACGAATGACCCTATTCCTCTCTTGATGAGAGAGTGAGTAGGTGGGTGCATGTGAGTCGTACTGTAGTGGTGGTAGCCTGTCTATGTCAAAGCCATGGTGTGCCAGCCAGTCTCGTGTCTGTGCATACCATGAGGAGGTGTCGCCTGCTAATGCCATATCACGTGATGCCTGGAAAGCACGATAAGCAATGCGCTCTCTGTCCATGCTCCGAAGTCTGTGTAATAGGCATACTGTCTGGAACAGCGCCTCAACTAGCATCCGTGGTGCAACGAGCTCTGCTCTAATGATATCATGTGGTACCGAAGGCTTGCTGCGGGTAAGTCTTGCAATCATGAGGATCTGTGGCCTCTCTAATGTTGTACATACTGATGTCGCTAATCCCGGCCCCCATATGGCTGCCCCATACATGAGTGCTTGCGTAACCAAAGTGTCAAAGAGCCACCCCTTTGTGCGGGGCTCCTGAAAATATGCTTGGTGGCACTCTCTCCATCAAATCTAGTGCTGCGTACCCACGTGTGATGCGGTCTCGAGCTGCCTGAGACATAGAGAAAACCCCTGATGCTTGTGTAAATGTCACTCCCAAGTAAACATATGATCCGACCACCTCGATCGGTCCACCTGCTACTGTGAACAAACTATGTCTCCGTACCTGTGCAGATGTATGAAAGATCATGACTTTGGTTTTACCAAGGTTCACAAATAACCCTCTCTGTTTGCAAAAGTCATCTAGGCCATGTAGATGATGCTGTAGACCTTCTGCAGACTCTGAAACCAATACAATATCATCAGCGTATAAAAGAATATGGAGAGTGGATCCTCGTACCTCAATGCCATCCCCCCCCCCCCCTGTTGCTGTATGAAGTCCACTATCTCATCAATGTAGAGACCAAAGACGGTGGGTGAAAGAGGGCATCCTTGCTTCACCTCGATAGTGCTAGCAAGTGTATAAGATAAGCCCCCTGGGCATCTGACTCTACCAGAGACTCTCTCGTATAAGGCATAGATCCCCCATATCATCTCCTCCGGAGCTCCGATATCAAGTAGTCGTTTGAAGAGTCGGTCCCTGGGAACAGTGTCAAATGCTTTGCGGAAGTCCACAAAGCAACAATATAATCTCCTCTTCCTCACCCTTGCCTGGTCTATCAGGCATCGAAGAGTGAAGACGTGGTAAATAGTAGAGTAATCTCGTCTGAAACCTGCCTGTCCTGGAGCCCTAATACCCTTCCTCTCAGCGAGAGTACTCAACTCTGTCTCTAGTACTGCCTCATATAACTTGGCCAATATAGGGCCAATCATGATCGTCCGGTATGTAGCTCGATCCATAGTATCACCTGACTTATGAATGGGCACTATGGTGTGCTCAGTCCATGAGTTCGGGAACCCTTCAACCAATGCACGGTTGAAGAGGTGGGCAATGAGCGGTGCGAGAGTCGTGCCTCCATAGATGTGGTGCTCTGCCTGTAAACCGAAATGGTCATGGGCCCTTCCATGCTGTAGTCTGGCAATAGCGCGTCCCACCATAGTGGGTGTGAAGAAGTCAGAGGTAGTAGGATGTGAGCTTTGCGGTCTGGGAATGGGGGGCTGGTTTGGGATCTCGTATAGACTCCGTGCATAGCTATGCCAAGTGCTCGGCTCTCGGATAGGTGTCTGCTGTCTCCTCTCTCCCAAATGTCGCCATGCCACTCCACTGTCTCGGCTCATGAGCAAATGGTAAATATCCCAATACTGTCTCTCCTCCCAATCTCGCAGTTTGCGGCGTGTAAGGCTCTGCATGCGACGTTGTGCCTGTGTGTGTGTAATATCTCCCCTATGCTCTAAAATCCGTAGGTGCTTCCGTAGCTCACGACAATCTGCATTATACCAACGGTTCTGGGGCATGGATCCTGTGCGTGGAGGGTGCATATGTGTGCGGTGTGGGAAGCCGTGGAGAGCTGAGTCCTATAGGATGGTGGTGACCTGTGATGGAAGTGTATCCAAAGGTGAGAGTGGATCGAGGGAGAGTAGGCGGGTGTGTAAATGATGTGCATAAACATGTGAGAGCTCGTGTGTGAAATGTATCGTGGTATGTGTCTCAGTGGGTGAGGGAGGGTCTAATGGAATCGGAGATGAGAGTGTGAGTGTGATAAATGTATGGTCAGCACCAAGTGGACATCGTCCAATGCTAAGTGAGGGGATGAGTGAAGCTCCAGATGTGGTACCCAAAATGTAGTCGACTGTGCTCTCACCTCCCCCGTGAGGGAAGCAAGTAAATCCGCTCGAACCTGGCCAACGATTCATCCCGTTATATATAACGAGATGGTGTAGGTTGCCTAGCTCGAGTAGATGTCTGCCATAGCCGGTGGTTGATCCATATCTGTCGATACCCTGTTGGTGCTCATCTCATCCGGGTCTCTGGCCCTCATGAGATGTGGGTGATCCATGTCATATGCCTCGCACTGATGTGACTGAGAGAGAGAGAGAGAGAGAGAGAGAGAGAGAGAGAGAGAGAGAGAGAGAGAGAGAGAGAGAGAGAGAGAGAGAGAGAGAGAGAGAGAGAGAGAGAGAGAGAGAGAGAGGGAGGGAGGGAGGGAGGGAGGGAGGGAGGGAGGGAGGGAGGGAGGGAGGGAGGGAGGGAGGGAGGGAGGGAGGGAGGGAGGGAGGGAGGGAGGGAGGGAGGGAGGGAGGGAGGGAGGGAGGGAGGGAGGGAGGGAGGGAGGGAGAGAGAGAGAGAGAGAGAGAGAGAGAGAGAGAGAGTGAGAGAGAGAGAGAGAGAGAGAGAAAAGAAAGAAAGAAAGAAAGTGTTTTTACGTCTATTAGGAGGCCGAACTCGGCCTATGAGACAAATCGATGTACATGGGTGTATCTTCTGTCAATCAGAAAAGATAAAAGTGCTGAAAAGAAACTGGTTAAGCTGATATAGATCTCCGTAGTGTGCATGTGGGGATACCCATGAAAGTGGTGGGGGGTGTATGGAGTGCGATATCTATGATAGTCTATATGCAAAAGGGTAGTACAACAACCATGAGAATGCATCTAAAACGACTAACTAGCTCCATCCTGTGCTAGTGGGTGGGATGTAATATGTGATACATAGGTGGAGGTGGAGTCAGGGCCACCCTGATGGCTGCAACGGGATCGGCCATCATCTGGGATCGTCTCTCCTCCATGGCGCGATGGTCACAATCCTGGATCTCCGCAATCTGGTGTCGGTGAAGTCTCGGGGCCCGATATCCTATATCACGGGGTCGTCTCCTAGCTCGAGATATCTGAGCCTGCTCAAGAGTCACCCCGCTCGGTATGTGGGCTGAGGGGGGGAGGGCTGCAGCACGTCGTGGAATAAAGAAGTCAGTGAGCTGACTCTGTCTCCCTCCTGTATGGAGTGCTACAGTAGGCTGGAGTAGGGAATCTCTGTGACTCTGTATCTCTAGTAAGAATCGCCCGAGCTGTCGCTGGTCTCTAGAGTCCATGATCTCTCGGAGGGTGGGCTGCCTTGCAAACAGAGTCTCGTATCTTCCTCTGATGCCATCATATGCGCTACATCTGCATACAAAGTGCTCCTCATCCTCCATCTCTACTTTGCATACTCTGCATATCCGCTCCTCTCTTGGAATGTCTGCGGCTCTGCCCGTCTCAATCTCGAGTCGGTGTGATGAGACTCTCAGCTGGCCAATCGCTACCCTCAAGCTATGAGGCATGTGAGTATCCATGTAGCGTGGTCGCTGGATGAAACCGTCAGCTAGAATGTCTATGAACTGGTCTCGATAGTGCGATAGTCTCGATCCCATGTGTGGTGTGTGCCATGTCTGACTAATGTAGAGCTGCCAGAGATCCTGTCTCAGCACAACATTCCTCTCACGACGAGAGAGGTGGATGTGAGGTGAGTCTTGGTCATACTGAAAAGGCGGCAATCTGTCCATATCAAGTCCATGACTATCAAACCAGACTCTAACCTGAGTTTACCAAGCTCTCTCATATCCTAACTCTGATATCTGTATAGATGCCTCAAGAGCTCTGTGTGTGAGTCTATCTGTAGGGAGGTCCCTAATCCTCTGAATAAAGCAGATAGTCTGGAATAGTGCCTCTACTCCCATGGGTGGTGCAACTAGCTCTTCCCTGATGATGTCATGTGGCACCGACTGTTTCCCACGAAATAATCGCGAGATCATACGTACCTGTGGCCTCTCAGTCGCACTCCACTGGGTGACTGTGAGACCTGGGGCCCAAACCGTCTCAGCATACATCATAGCTGGTCTGACCAGTGTGTCAAATAGACAGCCCTTCATGCGGGGCTCCTGGAAGTGTGCTTGGTGACATCTCCGCTCTAACATGGCCCCTCTGTGTACAAAACTCATCCAGGGCCTCAAGGTGGCGCTGTAATCCCTCGGGTGACTCTGAAATCAAGACAATGTCATCGGCATATAATAAAATGTGGACATGTGTACCTGCGAGGTCTGCACCCTCTCCTCCAGCTCGGAGAATGTAGTCCTCAATCTCGTCAATGTAGAGACCAAATAGAGTGGGAGAGAGTGGGCAGCCTTGCTTAACACCGATGGTGCTAGCAATGGCCTCAGACATACCTCCTGGACACCGTACCCTCCCAGTCACCTGCTCATAGAGTGCATAGATTGCCCAAATCATCCCTGATGGTACTCCCAAGCTCTGGAGGCGTTGGAAGAGCCTCTCTCGCGGCACTGTATCAAAAGCTTTGCGGAAGTCCACAAAGCAGCAATATAGCCTCTTCTTCCGCACCCTTGCCCCATCAATGAGGCAGCGCAGAATGAAGATGTGATCAATAGTAGAGAAAGCTCGTCGAAAACCTGCTTGGCCTCGTGCTCGTAGCCCCTCAGTCTCTGCATATGAACTGAGCTCTACCTCAAGTATGGCACCGTATAGTTTGGCCATGGTGTGGCCAATCATGATGGTCCTGTAGTTCCCTGGATCCAGGGTGTCGCCAGATTTGTGGATAGGCACAATGGTGTGCCTAGTCCACTCCTCTGGGAAGCCCTCTCCTATAGCCCGGTTGAGAGAGAGAGAGAGAGAGAGAGAGAGAGAGAGAGAGAGAGAGAGAGAGAGAGAGAGAGAGAGAGAGAGAGAGAGAGAGAGAGAGAGAGAGAGAGAGAGAGAGAGAGAGAGAGAGAGAGAGAGAGAGAGAGAGAGAGAGACTTTTTAACGTCTATTAGAGGCCAAAATCGGCCTATGAGACAAAACATATACATGAGTGTGATCCAATCCACTGTGATCCAAAACGAAAATAAAGTGCGAGTACTGCAAACGGGTATAAAAGGAGGGATAGTAGCTTGTATCAAGGGTGTGGGGTGCTATGGGTATGCACTCTATATGCTCAATGGGGGGGAGAGAGAGAGAGAGAGAGAGAGAGAGAGAGAGAGAGAGAGAGAGAGAGAGAGAGAGAGAGAGAGAGAGAGAGAGAGAGAGAGAGAGAGAGAGAGAGAGAGAGAGAGAGAGAGAGAGAGAGAGAGAGAGAGAGAGAGAGAGAGAGAGAGAGAGAGAGAGAGAGAGAGAGAGTCATATTAACCTCTACTTGAGGCCAAACTTGGCGTATGAGACAAAACCATGTACAAGTGTAGTAACCCTGTCCAAAAAATGAAATGAAAAAAGTACTTACTACATAAAGCTATATCGGGTTGGAAAAGGCTATATCGGCCTGGAAAAGGCTGGGAAGAGGTGGCTTTGACTCTGCAGATAATGGCCACCTAATACATGGCAGGCCCATAATGTGAGTGAATAAAATACCCTAGCTACTGGTGATGGGTGGAGGTGGGTGTAGTATGTGGTACATCGGTGCTGGTCTGAGTGCCTCCCGAAGGAAGACAACCCAGGTGGTGGTGGTGGTATGCCTTTGCTCCATCATGTGGTCATAGGCTGTCCTGATGCGTGAGATATCCTCCCCATAAAGTCGTGGTCGATGATATCCAACCATGCGTGGTCGACGTTGTGCTCTCTGAGTTGCTGCCTGGTGGAGCGTAAGGCCTCTAGATGGACCTCTTGGTGTAACTGAGCTTGCTGAAAGACCTCTCATATGCCGCTATGAGGAAGCGTCCCAACCGCTGCTGGTCTCCCATAGTCATGCACAACTGGAGCGACTCCTCTATCTGGAATTGTGCACGTAGGTCTAAGTATGCTGGGTATCTGACAACAAAATGCTCCTCACTCTCTAGCTCTGTCTGGCATACTGGGCACAACCTCTCCTCTCGAGGGACTCCCCTAGACCGACCCCTCTCAATCTCGAGCTGATGTGATGACACCCGGAGCTGCCCAATGACAACTCGAAGGTGGTGGGGTAGGTATGTCCTATCGCGGAATCTCAATGAAGCCCTCTCCCGATATATGTAGAAAATGCTCACGGTAATAGAGCATTTTCGGAGGCAATGTATCTCTAGGGCACACCCATGTCCTCTGTATGTATGTATGCCATATCTCGTGACGAATGACCCTATTCCTTTCCTGATGGGAGAGAGAATAGGTGGGTGCATGTAAGTCGTACTGTAGTGGTGGTAGCCTGTCTATATCAAAACCATGGTGGGCTAGCTAGTCTCGTGTCTGTGCATACCACGAGGAGGTGTCACCTTCCAATGCCATATCACGTGATGCCTGGAAAGCACGATAAGCCATGCGCTCTGTATCCATGATCCGAAGTCTGTGTAATAGGCATACTGTCTGGAATAGTTTCTCAGCTAGCATCGGTGGCGCAGCGAGCTCTTCTTTAATGATATCATGTGGTACTGAAGGCTTGCTTCGGATAAGTCTGGCAATCATGAGAATCTGTGGCCTCTCCAACGCTGTCCATACTGATGTAGCTAATCCCGGCCCCCAAATGGCTGCCCCATACATGAGCGCTGGCGTAACCAAGGTGTCGAAGGGCCACCCCTTTGTGCGGGGCTCCTGAAAATATGCCTGGTGGCACTGTCTCTCCATCAGAGCTAGTGCTGCGTATCCACGTGTGATGCGGTCACGGGCTGCCTGAGACATAGAGAAGACCCCTGAAGCTGCTGTAAATGTCACTCCCAAGTAAACATATGATCCAACCACCTCGATCGGTCCACCCGCTACTGTGAACAAACTATGCCTGCGTACCTGTGCTGATGTATGAAAGATCATGACCTTGGTTTTACCAAGGTTCACAGATAAACCTCTCTGTGCGCAAAAGTCATCTAGACCATGTAGGTGATGTTGTAAACCTGCTGCAGACTCTGAAACCAATACAATATCATCAGCATATAAAAGAATATGAATAGTGGACCCATGTACCTCGATGCCATCCCCTCCCTGCTGCTGTAAGAAGTCCACTATCTCATCAATATATAGACCAAAGAGGGTGGGTGAAAGAGGGCATCCTTGCTTCACCCCGATAGTGCTAGCAAGCGGATCCGATAATCCCCCCGGACATCTGACTCTACGAGATACTCTCTCGTATAAGGCGTAGATCCCCCATATCATCTCCTCTGGAACTCCGATATCAAGTAGGCGTCTGAAGAGTCGTTCCTTAGGAACAGTGTCAAATACTTTGCGGAAGTCCACAAAGCAGCAATATAATCTCCTCTTCGTCACGCTTGCCTGGTCAATCAGGCATCTCAGGGTGAAGATGTGGTCAATGGTAGAGTAATCTCGTCTGAAACCTGCCTGTCCTGGAGCCCTGATACCATTCCTCTCAGCGAGAGTACTCAATTCTATATATATATATATATATATATATATATATATATATATAGAGAGAGAGAGAGAGAGAGAGAGAGAGAGAGAGAGAGAGAGAGAGAGAGAGAGAGAGAGAGAGAGAGAGAGAGAGAGAGAGAGAGAGAGAGAGAGAGAGAGAGAGAGAGAGAGAGAGAGAGAGAGAGAGAGAGAGAGAGAGAGAGAGAGAGAGAGAGAGAGAGAGAGAGAGAGAGAGAGAGAGAGAGAGAGAGAGAGAGAGAGAGAGAGAGAGAGAGAGAGAGAAAGAAAGAAAGAAAGAAAGACTTTTTAACGTCTATTAGAGGCCAAAATCGGCCTATGAGACAAAACATATACATCAGTATGATCCAATCCACTGTGATCCAAAACGAAAGTAAAGTGTGAGTACTGCAAACGGGTATAAAAGGAGGGATAGTAGCTGCCATCAAGGGTGTGGGGTTCTATGGGTATGCACTCTATATGCTCAATGGGTGAGATACAAATATGATATGCATAGGGAGGGGAGGCTCGATGGTATCACAACCCCCTAAATGCTTGGAGTGGGTGTAGGACATAATGCATCGGTGGGTAAGGCATCATGGCGATCCTCAAAATGCTCTGGGCGTCCAAATCGATAGGGGTGCGCTGCTGACGTCTCTGTATCTCCATGTCATGGCTTGCGTGAATCGCCTGAATCTCTCTCTGATGTGGACGAGCTCTCCGGACAAGGGGTCTCGGTCGTCGACGCTGTCGTCTAAGCTCCTCTGCTCTGTGTAATGTGACACCCCGCATCGAGCTTGGCCCTCGAGTGTATGTGGGTCTGGAAAAATCTGTAATATAAGTCTGAGGGGGAGGGCCAGGTGTATCTCCATCTGCTGCTGGAGGAGTGATGCGCGGCGGTGCTGGAGCTCTACTAGGAAACGACCTAGAAGGCGCTGGTCCACTGTCCCCAATAAAGCCCTGATCTCTCTAGGCACCCTGAAGAGCTGTGGGTAGCGGTCTCTGATGTCCTCATATGCCTGGCATCTACATGTGTAGTGCTCCTCGTCTTCCACCTCCTCTCTACATATCTTGCATAATCCCTCATACCTGGGGGTATGTGTGGCTCGCCCAATCTCAATCTCTAGCTGGTGTGATGATACTTTGAGTTTCCCAATGGCCACTCTCTCAGCTGGTGCCATATATGTATCCATGTATCGTGGTCTCTGAATGAAACCATCCGCTTTCACAGTCAGGAAGTGCTCTCTGTAGTGTTGCCTCTTTGTGGGAAGAGGCTCTCGTGGTGCTATCCATGTCTCCCTGACGTGTATTTGTAGTAGGTCCTTACGGATGATCCTATTCCTCTCCAAACGAGAGAGGGTAATGTGGGGGGAAGAGAGGTCATACTGAAAGGGGGGAGATCCGTAATGCTCATGCCATGGTCTGCTAACCATCGGTAAGTCTGTGCATACCATACTCTCTCATGCCCTGTCTCTGCCAAATGTCTAGAGCTCCAAATGCAAGCCTGGTGAGTCGGCTAGTGGGGAGCTCTCTGACTCTCAGAATAGAGGTCACCAACTGGAAGAGGGCCTCCACTAGCATCGGTGGTGTGCCAAGCTCAGCTCGTATAATGTCATGTGGAACGGAGGGCTTGCTGCGCAGCAAGCGTGATATCATGGTGATCTGGGGCCTCTCAATCTGCGTCCACATCGCCTCTGTGATCCCTGGTGCCCATACTGCTGCTTCGTACATCAATGCGGGTGTCACTAGAGTGTCAAAGAGCCACCCCTTAGTCTGGGGCTCCTGAAAATGTGTCTGAAAGCAGCGTCTCTCCAATCCGGCAAGTGCCGCATATCCTCGCGTCAATCTATCTCTCGCAGCCTGTGCCATGGAGAATACCCCTGTGCTACCCGAGAAGGTGATACCTAGGTAGACGTAGGAGTCCACTACCTCTATCTGTCCTCCAGCTTCTGTGAAAGAGGCGCGATGGCGTACTGTCTTGGAGGTATGGAAGATCATGACCTTGGTCTTGCCAAGGTTCACTGTGAGTCCTCTCTCCATGCAAAAGGTATCGAGCGCCTGTAAATGTGACTGCAACCCCTCCTGTGACTCTGAGAGAAGGACAATGTCATCAGCATATAATAGGATATGTACTGGCGTACCTCCGAGGTCTCCTCCTCGCCCTCCTGCTCGCTGTATATACTCCGTGATCTCGTCGATGTAGAGACCGAAGAGAGTGGGTGAGAGAGGGCAACCTTGTTTCACACCAATGGTGCTAACAAGGCTGTCTGATAGACCGCCGGGGCAGCGTACCCTGCCTGTGACTCGTGCATACAAAGCGTGGATGGCCCATAGCATGTCTGATGGAAGCTGTAACTCCTGGAGCCTCTGTAGTAGTCTCTCTCGAGGGACCATGTCGAAGGCTTTGCGGAAATCCACAAAGCAACAGTATAGTCTCTGCTTCCTCGCCTTCGCGCTCTCAATCAAGCAACGAAGCACGAAGATGTGGTCGATGGTGGAGAAAGTGCGGCGGAAGCCTTCCTGGCCGGGTGCTCTGATCTCCGTTGCCTCAGCGTGTGTACTGAGCTCTGCCTCTAGTACTGCCCATATATCTTGGCCAGGATATGGCCTATCATAATAGTCCTGTAGTTCCCTCGGTCCATCATATCGCTGGACTTATGGATAGGCGTAATGGTATGCATAGTCCATGAGTCGGGTAATCCCTCAACCAAAGCACGGTTGAAGAGATGGACGATCAAGTGGGAAACTAGATCTTCTGCGTATATAAAGTGCTCTCCCTGTAGCCCCGTGTGGTCTGCTGAATGGCCATGCTGTAGCCTATGGATGGCCTGTCGTACCATGCCTGCTGTGAAGAGGGTGGATATCACCGGACGCGGTGTGGAAGGAATCGGTAATGGTGGCTGTCCTTGGACGTCATATAACCTCTGGGCGTAGGTGTGCCAAGTCGAAGGATCTGCTATGGGTGTAGGTGGACGTGGCTCACGTAGTGCCCTCCACGTGGTGGCACAATCCCTACTCATGAGAAGGTCGATCAACTCTTCCTCCTGTCTCTCCTCGAAAGCTCGCCGCTTCCGGCGTGTGAGGGCTCGCATATGTCGTCGTGCCTCCCTCTCTGTGATGGATCCCAAGATACTCTGTGCTCTGAGATGTCGGTATAGTCGCCTACACTCCTCATCGTACCATCTATTCTGGGGTGTATGCCCCAGCCGTGTCGGATGTGCAGTGCTGTGGGTGGTGTATGGGAAGCTGAGAGTAGATGTATGGAGGATCGAGGAGAAGTGGGCAATGAGGGTGTCCAAGGAGGCAGAGGGATCAAGGGAGTAGATGCGCTCTCGAACATGGGAGCTATAGATATGTGCTAGCTCATGTCTAAAGTGAATGGTGGTACGGGCTCGTGGCTGTGTGGTGACGGGGTGGGGTATGCATGGTGAGCCGTGAATGGATAGGGCAAGATATGCGTGATCAGCTCCAATCGGTAAGGGTGGGATAGCGAATGAGGTGATCAGATGTGTCGCCTCCGGGGGTCCGATAACATAATCTACCACACTGCCCCCCTGTGGTGTCGTGGGTGGAATGCAGGTGAGACCGCGCGAGGTGGGCCAGCTCCCCATCCCATTATATATAACGAGACGATGTGCTTCTCCCATCTGGAGTAAGTGTCGGCCATATAAGGTGGGTGTGGCGGTGTCGGTTGAGGCTTTGAGTGTAGGCATGTCCTCTATGGTATGAAGCATCTCAGGGTTGTCAAAGTCGTAGATATCACACTGGTGGCTCTGAGTGCGGGCATTGAAGTCTCCTACAAGGAAGACTTCACCCATCCCGGTATACTCCATAATCGTGTCATTGAGGCAGTCATATGGGGATGTGGTGTTTGGTCCCTCCCCTCCTGATAGCTGCTCAGGGGAATGTGTGAAGCATGAACCAATGGGTGCAATATAGCATACTGCGAAGTACGCTGCTCTCTCCTCTGATAGTTTCAAGCGTATCCACATGAAACGTGCCTCTGGGTCTCTGGCTACCACCTGTACCCTGTGGTGTAACGACTATCTATAGAGCATGGCTACTCCTCTTGATCCTCGTGTGGTGTGCTGTCTCATCTGGCGGCGGTGAGCTGACTCCCACATATAGCCCTCTATCCTGGGTAGGCTCCTCCCCGGGCTCTCGTGTGTCTCTGTCAAGAAGATAATGTCTCTTCCCTCCATCACCTCCTCGAGGCGCCCTGGATGTGTACATAAAGATCCAATGCAGTTCCAGACTGCAATGTGCACCTCCTGCTGTGCTGTCTCATAGGCCGCGAATCCCTAGTCAATGGGCCGTCCATCAATGATGATCCGACCCTCTCTGTAGAGGGCACGATGTCCCTCTCGTCTTGCCTGGAGGACACGTGGCATGCATGCCCGTCTGTGCTCTACTTGCATCCGTGTGAGGTCGTTATCCAAATAGATGGGGGTGCCCGGTGTAGTGCGTAGTACCGCCCGTCGTCTGAGAACGTCTCTCCTCCTTGCCTCATCTGAGAACTGAAGGATAAGGGCTCTGCTCCGTGTGGTGTCCCGTCCTGCTCTCCATACTCTGGTGAAAGGGAGAGGCTCATCCGCGTGGTATCCAAGCAATGTGCACAAGCGACGCCCGTCCTTCTCTGGTGATCCGTCTCTCTGTGAGGCCGGAGACGCGAACATTGAGTCTGCGGGCCTGTTGCATCCGCTCCTCCTCAATGGTGGTATGCACTATGTGGATCTCCTGATGGTGGTTGTTCTTCTTTGCCTCCTGTCGAAGGTTCTTTTTGACAACCTCGACCCATCCATCTTTCTTAGTCTCAAGCTCGTTCTGCACCACCTCCATACACTCCTTCTTGATAGTCACCCGAATGTCCTCTAGATGTGGAGCGATCTCCCCCTCCTCGTGCATGCTGTCCAGTTTCGTTTTCATATCAGTAAGCGCAGTGTGTAACTCCTCCGGGTCCCGTGAGTGCTGCTTGCGGGTAGCGAGAAGTTCTTCCCAAAGGGATTCGTTTTCCTTCTCCAAGGTTGCCACCTTGGCTTCGAGGGCGACAACTCTACGGGTAACCCCGTTCAGTGCAAAATCTCCTTCTTTCTTGTGTTTTCCTATCAACTCTCGGAGGGCATGCTCTAAGGTGGCCAACTGTTCCTCCAGATTGGGAGCCATGAGAGAGAGAGAGAGAGAGAGAGAGAGAGAGAGAGAGAGAGAGAGAGAGAGAGAGAGAGAGAGAGAGAGAGAGAGAGAGAGAGAGAGAGAGAGAGAGAGAGAGAGAGAGAGAGAGAGAGAGAGAGAGAGAGAGAGAGAGAGAGAGAGAGAGAGAGAGAGAGAGAGAGAGAGAGAGAGATGCTTAGGATTAGAGAGAGGCTGAGGCCAGGTGGGGGGGTTTGGGGTTAGGTTTAGGGTTGGGTGTTTTGGTTTTCGGGTTAGGGTTTAGGATTTTGGTTTAGGGTTAGGGTTAGGGTTCGAGTGGGTTGAGGGTTAGGGTTCTTTGCTGGATTTACTGATCATCTCTGCCGCCTCTTTTTTTTTTTTCCTAATTGTGCTTTCTCTTCTCCTGTTCGTATGTGCCTCAGCTGGTACAGGGACTCGATTTTGCAACCAACACTGTCAATTTCATCTGCAGTGTAAGGTTTCGAGAGAGGGAGGGTTAGGGTTTTTGTGGCACGAGGTATTAGGGTTCGTGGCTTGACAGTAAGGGTTAATGGCGTGACCCGAGACAGAGGCTAAGGGGAGGGGTGGAAAACCCAGAGGTTTTTGGGAGAGAGAAAGAAGAAAGAAAGAAAGTCATATTAACGTCTTCTGGAGGCCAAACTTGGCCTATGAGACAAAAAACCATGTACAAGTGTAGTAACCCTGTGTAGAGGATAAAATGAAATAAAAGGTATATCGCGACACAAAGATATATAAGGCTGGAAAAGGATGGGAAGACGTGGCTCTGACTCCGCAGATAGTGGCCACCTAATACATGGGGGACATGTGAGTAAAAGTGTGAGTAAAACACCCTAGCTACTGGTGAATGGGTGGGGGTGGGTGTAGTATGTGGTACATCGGGGGTGGTCTGAGTGCCTCCTGAAGGAAGACAACCCATGGGGTGGTGGTGCGCCTATGCTCCATCATGTGGTCGTAGGCTGTCCTGATGCGTGAGATATCCTCCTGATATAGTCGTGGTCGATGATATCTGCCCATGCGTGGTCGGCGCCGTGCTCTCTGTGCTGCTGCCTTGTGGAGCGTGAGCCCTATAGGTGGACTTGTCTGATGTAGCTCAGCTCGCTGAAAAAACTGGGTAATGGTCTGCTGTGTACTCACTCGTGGCTGATGTGTGGGCTTGAGTGATCGATCTCGCCTCTCGTATGCTGCCGCGAGGAAGCGTCCCAAGCGTCGCTGGTCTCCCATGGTCATGCATAACGGGAGTGACTCCTCTATCTGGAACTGTGCTCGTAGGTCTAAGTATGCTCGGCATCTGATAACAAAATGCTCCTCACGGGGGACTCCCTTGGATCGACCCCTCTCAATCTCAAGCTGGTGCGATGAGACCCGGAGCTGCCCAATCATGACTCAAAGGTGGTGGGGTAGATATGTCCGCATGTATCTCGGAATCTCGATGAAGCCCTCGTCCGATATATGTAGAAAATGCTCACGGTAATAGAGCATTTTCGGTGGCAATGTACCCCTAGGGCTCACCCATGTCCTCTGTATGTATGTATGCCATATCTCCTGATGAATGATCCTATTCCTCTCCTGATGAGAGAGCGAGTAGGTGGGTGCATGTGAGTCATACTGAAGTGGTGGTAGCCTGTCTATGTCAAAGCCATGGTGGGCCAGTCAGTCTCGTGTCTGTGCATACCATGAGGAGGTGTCGCCTGCTAATGCCATGTCCCGTGATGCTTGGAAAGCCCGATAAGCAATGCGCTCTGTATCCATGCTGCGGAGTCTGTGTAATAGGCATACTGTCTGGAATAGTGCCTCAACTAGCATCGGTGGTGCAGCGAGCTCTGCTCTAATGATATCATGTGGTATTGAAGGCTTGCTGCGGATAAGTCTAGAAATCATGAGGATCTGTGGCCTCTCTAATGCTGTCCATACTGATGTGGCTAATCCTGATCCCATATGGCTGCCCCATACATGAGCGCTGGTGTAACCAAAGTGTCGAAGAGCCACCCCTTTGTGCGGGGCTCCTGAAAATATGCCTGGTGGCACTGTCTCTCCATCAAGGCAAGTGCTGCATACCCACGTGTGATGCGGTCACGTGCAGCCTTAGACATAGAGAAGACCCCTGATGCTGCTGTAAATGTCACTCCCAAGTAAACATATGATCCGACCACCTCAATCGGTCCACCCGCTGCTGTGAACAAACTATGTCTGCGTACCTGTGCTGATGTATGAAAGATCATGACCTTTGTTTTACCAAGGTTCACAGATAACCCTCTGTGTGTGCAAAAGTCATCTAGGCCATGTAGATGATGCTGTAGGCCTTCTACCGACTCTGAAACCAGTACAATATCATCAGCGTATAAAAGAATATGGACAGTGGACCCGCGTACCTCAATGCCATCACCCCCCTGCTGCTGTATGTAGTCCACTATCTCATCAATGTAGAGACCAAAGAGGGTGGGTGAAAGAGGGCATCCTTGCTTCACCCCGATAGTGCTAGCAAGTGGATGAGATAAGCCCCCCGGACATCTGACTCTTCCAGATACTCTCTCGTATAAGGCATAGATCCCCCATATCATCTCCTCTGGAGCTCCGATATCAAGTAGTCGTCTGAAGAGGCGTCCCCTGGGAACGGTGTCAAATGCTTTGCGGAAGTCCACAAAGCAGCAATATAATCTCCTCTTCCTCACCCTTGCCCGGTCGATCAGGCATCTCAGAGTGAAGATGTGGCCAATGGTAGAGTAATCTCGTCTGAAGCCGGCCTGTCCTGGAGCCCTGATACCCTTCCTCTGAGCGAGAGTACTCAACTCTGTCTCCAGTACCGCCCCATATAACTTGGCCAATATAGGGCCAATCATGATCGTCCGGTATGTAGCTGGATCCATAGTATCTCCTGACTTATGAATGGGCACTATGGTGTGCTCAGTCCATGAGTCAGGGAACCCTTCAACCAGTGCACAGTTGAAGAGGTGGGCAATGAGCGGTGCAAGGGTGGTGCCTCCGTAGATGAGGTGCTCAGCCTGTAAACCGAAAAGGTCATGGGCCCTGCCATGCTGTAGACGGGCAATAGCGCGTCCCACCATAGTGGGTGTAAAGAAGTCAGATGTAGTAGGACGTGAGCTCTGTGGTCTGGGAATGGGGGGCTAGTCTGGGATCTCGTATAGGCTCTGTGCATAGCTATGCCCAGTGCTCGGGTCTCGGATGGGTGTCTGCTGTCTCCTCTCTCTCAAATGTCGCCATGCCACTGCACTGTCTCGACTCATGAGTAAATGATAAATATCCCAGTACTGTCTCTCCTCCCAATCTCGCCGTTTGCGGCGAGTAAGGCTCTGCATGCGACGCTGTGCCTGTGTGTGTGTAATATCCCCTCTATGCTCTAAGATGCGTAGGTGCTTCCGTAGCTCGCGGCAATCTGCATCATACCAGCTGTTCTGAGGCATGGAACCTTTGCGTGCAGGGTGTGTATGTGTGCGGTGTGGGAAACTGCAAAGAGCAGAGTCGTGTAGGATGGTGGTGAACTGTATGTAAGTGTATCCAAGGGTGAGAGTGGATTGAGGGAGAGTAGGCGGGTGTGTAAATGGTGTGCATAAACGTGTGAGAGCTCGTGTGTGAAGTGTATTGTCGTGTGTGTCTTAGTGGGTGAGGGAGGGTCTAATGGAATAGGAGATGATAGTGTGAATGTAATAAATGTATGGTCAGCACCAAGTGGGCGTCGTCCAATACTAAGTGAGGGGATGAGTGAAGCTCCAGAGGTGGTACCCAAAATGTAGTCGACTGTGCTCTCACCTCCGCCGTGAGGAAAGCAAGTAAGTCCGCCCGAACCTGGCCAACGATTCATCCCGTTATATATAACGAGCTGATGTCGGCTGCCTAGCTCAAGTAGATGTCTGCCATACCTTGTGGTGTCCTGACCCATATCAGCCGATACTCTACTGGTGCTCATCTCATCGGGGTCTCTGGCCCTCATGAGATGTGGGTGATCCATGTCGTATGCCTCACACTGATATGACTGAGTGCGGCCATTGAAGTCCCCCATAAGGAAGACTTCCCCTAGTGTGCTGTAATGTAGTATCTCATCTGAAAGTGCTGTGTATGGTGAGTCTCTGTCTCGGATCGGTCCCCCAAGATCCTGTCCTGCATATCGGGATCCGCCTGGAGGAAAATAGCATATAGCAATGTAAATCCAGCTCCCCTGTGCTATCTCCATGCGAACCCACATGTATCGTGCCTCCTCATCTCTTCCTATAATATGGATCCGACTCTGTATCTCCTGTCTAAATACGATGGCCACACCTCCCGACCCTCTCGCTGTACTCTGTCTCGTCGTGGTCCTGAATGCAGATTCCCAATGAAAACCTGCAATGCGTGGTAGACCTCTCTCTGGGCTCTCGTGTGTCTCTGTGATGCAAGCAATGTCATGTGATGCCAGGATCTCCTCGAGTCTGTCTGGTCGCGTCCATAGTGCCCCATTGCAGTTCCACACTTCTCCTCTGAGTGGTGTCTCCTGGTGTAGTGATGTCTCATAGGCCGCGTGGCCCTATTTGATAGGGCGTCCATCTATGAAGACCTTACCATCACGGTAGAAGGCCTTCCTTTCCTCTCGGCGTGCCTGGAGTATCTGTGGCATGCAAGCGCGTCGGTGTGCCACCTGCATCCGCGTGAGGTCCTCGTCCATGTAGAGGGCGCCGCCGGGTAGTCCACGTAATACTGATCGACATCTAAAAAGGGCGGTCCGTGCCTCCTCAGAGCTCATCTTAAGGATGAGTGCTCGCAAACGTGATGTATCCCTTCCAACCCTCCATGTCAGTGGCGTCTTCCTCTGGTGATGCTCCTTCGGGTATGCCCGTAATCCGAATGTGAAGTCTGCGGGTGTGTCGAAGCCTCTCCTCCTCAAGTGTATCCTGGACTCGTGTGAGCTCTTCTTTTTGCAGGTCTTCTCTAACTTCCTTCTTAACCCTTTTTTGTACTACTTCCACCCACGAATCTCGAGTGGATTCTACCTCGGTTTTGATTTCCTTCTTTATTTCTTCTTTGAGTCTCTCCACATCGGAGATCTCCCCCTCTTCTTTCAAGTGCTCATAGGCTGTCCTCCAATTGTCTAGTTCTTTTGTGAGAGTCTTTACCTGTTCTTCAAGTCCTTTGATCCATTACTTGTTCTTCGAGTCCTTTGAACTTTTCCATCATTTTCCGTATCTCCAAATTGAGGTTGCGGTCTGCTTCCTTTTTGGCCTCTTTGATGGCTTTAGCGATAAGTTCGTCCACTTCCCTCCGGTCCATGGGAGTCATTTCAGAGTTCGATAGGGTTTCAGTTTGGGCTTGAGAGAGAGAGAGAGAGAGAGAGAGAGAGAGAGAGAGAGAGAGAGAGAGAGAGAGAGAGAGAGAGAGAGAGAGAGAGAGAGAGAGAGAGAGAGAGAGAGAGAGAGAGAGAGAGAGAGAGAGAGAGAGAGAGAGAGAGAGAGAGAGGGTTAAGTTTTTCAAGTTAGGGTCAGGTTTCCCTCCGGTTTGGGCTTTAGAGAGAGAGAGAGAGAGAGAGAGAGAGAGAGAGAGAGAGAGAGAGAGAGAGAGAGAGAGAGAGAGAGAGAGAGAGAGAGAGAGAGAGAGAGAGAGAGAGAGAGAGAGAGAGAGAGAGAGAGAGAGAGAGAGAGAGAGAGAGAGAGAGAGAGAGAGAGAGAGAGAGAGAGAGAGAGAGAGCCAATAGTTGCATATGCAAGATGCACTATGCTAAATTCGGATAGTTGAACAGTTTACATGCACTTTATAAGTTAGAATGAATTATGATACTAATACCTAGACTCTTGAGACCATGTATGATATGACATCATTATGGAGCATGGCACATGGTACGATTGTTTTGCCGGAAAAATTTTGCACCTCAAAAAACCCTTGCTCGTTGGTGTTCTCATTATGCATTCGTGTGAGAGTTTAGCTCGAGCCTCCTTGCTCCCTTGCTTCATCGAGTGACATACACTAAGCACTTGTAGCTTGAGCCTTGCTCCACATCCCCTTGAGGTCCGCAATACATACACCCTCTTGATTGAGCTGTCCACACACCCTGAGACTTATGCTTTTTTCCTCTTCGTCCATTATGCCTCATAGTATGTCCCACCTTTGGGCCCTTCACACTTCAAGCCATGAATTGGTAAATGCTAATATTTCTGGCTTGGGAACATGGAGGTGGGTATGCAAGTATTATGCAAAAACATTTAGCACAACCACCACACATCTCATTCGACATGTGTCAGCACGAGGAGGATCTTGCATTTTTGCTTGTCCAAAAGTCCCCAATGACATAGTCGAGGCTTTGCGACATGAGCACAATCTCAACCAAGAGGCGATGGCTTCTCACAAGTATGAGTCTGTTGCAGCTTCTATTGATATATTAGAAGACCTGGAAGGTGGATTTAGTGTTGGACCTAGTGCTAGCTCATGTAGAAGCCGTACATCTACCCAAGGAGAAGAGAGTGAAAGTTCTTCCTCTCTTGAGTCATGTATGTCGCCAAGCCAAAGACCTAGACAAGGGGGCCTCCATTTTGCTTATCCAAGTACGGGCTTACAGAAGCAACACCAAAAAGGGGGCTTACAGAAGCAACACCAAAAAGTTGTAGAAATTGAAATTTCGCATTGCATACTTGAATGCAAACTCTCTTTCAATGTTGTTCGCACTGACGTTTGGAAGAGGACGGTGAGAGCAATAGTCGAAGTGGGACATACCAATGATGATTGGCATGGGATTTCATATAATCGCCTACGCAGATCCATGCTCTTTGAAGAGAAAGAGAGCATCGACCTACAATTAGGATCCATTAAAAGCGGGTGGAAGACCTATGGCTGCTCCATTCTATCTGATGGATGGAGCGACTTTAGACGACGCCACATTATCAATATAATGGTGTCCTCTTGCTTAGGCACTTATTTTCTAAAGGTAGTGGATTATAGCGATGCGAGTACTCGTATCACAGGGGAATACATTTATGAGCATATAAAATCTGCCATAGAAGTAGGAGTTTCCAATGTGGTACAAATAATGATAGACAATGCCTCTAATTGTAAGAGGATGGGAGAGATGATAGAAGCGGAGTTCCCAACCATTGTCTTGACCCCTTGCAGCGCACATTGTCTTAACCTTTTGTTTGAGGACATAGCGAAACTATCATGGTTGACTCCGGTGCTTTCAGATGCCAAACGCGTTATCTCTTTTATAAGAAAGAATCACCAGGCTTTGAGTAACTTTCGTAGTTATAGTGACAAGGAGTTAGTTTGCACATTAGAAACACGATTTGGATATATCTATATATATATATATATATATATATATATATATATATATATATATATATATATATATATATATATATATATATACATACATACATATATATATAGATAGATAGATATATATATATCTATATATATATAGATATATATATCTATATATATATAGATATATATATATAGATATATATATCTATATCTCTCTCTCTCTCTCTCTCTCTATATATATATATATATATATATATATATATATATATATATATATATATATATATATATATATATATATATATATATATATATATATATATATATATATATATATATATATATATATATATATATATATATCATGTCTTCTCCCACTTACACATGTGCATTGATTCCTTGAGAATGATGGTAATAGATAGGGAATGGATAAGTATAGCAAGAGGAAACACAGAGATTGCACATCATGTGCAAAGAAAGATTTTGGACATTGTTTTTTGGGCAGAGATAGGCAACATTTTGCGTATCTTGAGACAGATTCATATAGTATTACTCTATGTTGACATGGAGGGTTTAACCCTCGGACTTGTGTACCACATGTACACAAGAATGATAGAGGTGATTTGAGCATCCACGACATTGTCACCATCCAGGTATATTATAATTTGAATTCTCAAATTTGAAGTTTATGTTCAAATCTTTTTTTTTTTAAAATTTATAATGTTGATGGGAGGAGATACTTTAGGATTCTCGATGGGAGCTCATGTCACGACCTATTCATGGGTTTGCAGCATTACTCCATCCCTCTTCAGAAGAACGACATTATGGAGTCTGGGATCATTGCGAAATATGAAATATTTGTATATGGAGCGTTTCATGGCTGAGAATGAGTAGATCGCTTTTGCTAGTGTATTCTTAACATATATGGGAAACATTGGCATAGCATATGCACGCCCTACATCTATGCAGATTGATGTTATGACTCAGCCTCTTGAGTAGTGGAATCATTATGGCTATGGACACCCCACGATCGCTCCATATGCATTACGAGTGTTATCTTGGGTATTTTCTATGTTTTAAACTTTTTGTGCAATGTGTTTATAACTTTTTTATTTTGATAATTGATTTGATTTACATTATAAGCCTTGATATTAATTTTAGGATTGTTCGGCGAGCCCATGTGAGTGGAATTGGAATGCATTCTCATTGGTGCATACCAAATTACGCAATTGTCTCAATGTGGCATAACTTCAGCGCGTGGTATATTGCAAAGCCAATCTTCGGCTTTTGTGATTAGTGCGGGATCTCAAGGGTCCAAGACAGGTATTATGTGGAGTCTAGAGCTTGAAGCTTGAAGCTTATGACTTATAATTACTGAAGCTTGAAAGTTGAAGCTAAAAATTATTATTTTCATCAATTTTGTAGGTTTCTCCTATTACATTTGAGCAGAGTTTTACATCTACGGAGGATATGGGAGGATCTCCACAAAACGAGGAGGAGGAGATCTATCCAAAGTCACCAGGGGACGGGGACGGGTCCCGGGAACGGTGGTGTCCCCAGGACGGGGACGGGGCCTAAGGTGTCCCGGGGACGCGTCCCCGGGACGGCACTAGAAAAACATTGATCTCTTAAGAAAATATCAAATTGAAGTAATGTATAATGAATGTGGTTACATATGAAATGACCAATAACAACAAAACTGTAAAAAAGAAGTGTCTTTCAAGTAGAAACATATAGGAAGCATATTGAAATTTGAGCGTTCAAAGTTATAACTTGCCACATATATTTATCATAAAAAAAAAAGATTCTACATCATCATCATCATATAAACATATCAAATACATAAAAAGAAGTAAGACTCAAGAGTAAATGATCATGTGACATATATGATATTGCACTATCGTGCAAGCAAAAAGATGTTACATTATGATTCCACAAGAAAAACAAGTGTGGATCCTAAAAAGTAAAATTAGAAAATCTAGAGAGTACAACATAAATGTAATAACTATGGAGAAAAGAGAAGAAAGGTGAAGAGAGGACTAAGAGGGTGAAGAGGGTTGCTGAATATGCAAGGTTGATAGTAGTTGAAGCCTCCATACACGTGAGATCCAAGGAGAAAAACTTAAAACTAAAGATAAGCTTGTGTTTTGAAGGAGCAATGGCCTCTATTTATGGTTGTTTATGGACCTGAAGATGGTTCTAGAGACCCCCTAAGGTAAGCCCTAAAGATTCCAAGAGAGAGGCAAACCAAAATTGACATTTTTTGGCAAAAAAGTTGTCCCACAACCCCAGCCGTCCCCGATTGCCGTCCCCAAACCGTCCCGTCACATGAATCCGTCCTCGGGACGCGTCCCCGGGACGTTTTGCTGTTACAGAGAGTTGTCAGGGGACGCCGACCGTCCCGGTTAGGCGTCCCGATATTTTGGCTTAAGGGGACGGCGTCCCGGCATCCCTAGGACCCGGGGACGCGTCCCCATGTGACTTTGGATCTATCGCATGCTCCATACAGAGCTCGAGGTGATCGATCGGAGGGTTACTAAAGCACACTCAGATGCTTTATAGCAGAGGCGGATTGATCGCCCTTCTACTAGTGAAGCTCTAGTGAGAGGCAGGAGGCGCAAAATGCGCTCCCGATGGAGAGGTGCTCTTGCAACATTGAGCGATCATTAGGAGTATGCTACAGAGATGGTTCCTATTCGGGAACTAGAGTTCGACGATGATGAGAATATCATTACACAAGGAGACATTCTACTCTCCTCTCTAGATTCTTCATCTGATAATTCCATCGGCATGGATGACGAAGAGTGATTATGATTCACATGATAGGCATACACTTTTAGTAGCACACTAGCTCTAGGCAGAGCCTACATACATTGATGATTGGACTATTGAGTATTTTTTGAATTATCATGTCTCTTTTGTATCTAGATCTCATCATTTGAGGTTGACTCTTGAAAGGTGGTAGAGCTTTTGTCTATTTTGTTTTGCCACATTTTGTATGACATTATCATATATTAGTATATTCGATGTGTCGTGTGCACTATGCCTATGTTGAGACTCAAATTGTTATTCTTGAATCTTGTCTGGTCTTTTTATATGAATAATGGTATGTTGAACTTGATCATTGAAGTTTAAACTTTAGTCTTTCAATTTCAAAGTCACAATTTACAAAAATGTTCATTGTTTAATGAATCAATGATGAATCTTGAATGTATATGTAAAAAATTTTATGTGTGCATTGTGTACATTGTATAAATATTGAATGATGATAATATATATATAGAAATAAGTATTAAGTATGTACACACACATATATACAACGCACCTTACTTATTAATACTTATATATTAATAATAAGTATTGTATTAAGTATATGCGTAAGGTGCGTTTTTTTTTGGGTACAATGCACCTTACCTCCCCGTACCATTGGGTTCGCGCACCTTACGCGCACCGAATTGAACACACCTAACGCACCTTACTACTATGGATTCAAGGTACATCTCCTTTCAATACACATTAAAGATTAAACCCATTCGCAACGTTGCCGATATGATCTGGGCATAGTTGGCAAAAACGATATTTCCAGCCCTTGAAAATGGTTCAACGATTTCCATGGATGGTTGTCGGATGGAAACACACTCTTGACCTATTACCTTAAAAAAAAGAATCATGCCTAGGTTGAATTAAGCTGACATTTTGTTTTGTTCTCCTTTGTGTTTTCTTGTTTTTTGGCGTTTCTTCTAGTAGAGAGCTCGAGCTTGTGTGCATTGTGCCCTTTACCACCTACTTGAGCTTCCTAATACTTGCAAGTCAGTGTATAAGTTCTATGTACTATGTACATACTACATTGTATACATACTTGTAGGTTGTAAATTGCATAAACTTTGAATGTGCTTCATAACCATGTGTCCTTGCATAAGATGTTAGTACATAATCTATGTGCATGCGTAAGAATTGATTGAGAAACAAGCAATGTGTAATGCGTGCATATGGTTGTAGATAATAGAAAGTAATGAATCCCATGTGCATATGTGTGTTTAAGGATAAGATCATGTGTGTATGGTGTTCTAGTTCATAGTTCAAAAGAGTGTGATTGAATAAATGAACATGTGTGTGTTCACCATTGATGTATGGACTAATGTGAAGAAGGAATGTGCAAACATTGTTATGATGAATCTGATGGATAATGTGTAAATGTGCACATGAAGCATGCGTTTCTGTGCACTCAGTGTGTTCTTTATGTGTTGAGAAGAAATAAATACATGTATGTGTAAAGGAAGCAAGGCAGTCCAGTGCGTTTGGTGCGTTCAGTTTGGTGCGCGTAAGGTCCGAGAACCGAATGGTATAGGAAGGTAAGGTGCGTAAGGTGCATCGTTACAAATACATATAAATTCTTAAAAATCTAATATATAGTATATACATATATATTATGCATATTAAAAGTTAAAACTTAAAAATAAGAAATCACAATCATAATCCAATAATGAAGTTTGAACCATTCATGATTCAACCATGTGACATAAATCATAAATGATAAAACACAATATAGTCAAGGTCCGAGGGAGAAAATTCAAAATTATGAACTTTGATAAATTATAATGATAAATATGAAGTAAGAAACCTTATTTACTGTCCATAATCCAATGTCAAAGAGTATGAATCCAAAATGTAACAAGATACATCATACATCGTGACATCTGAAATCAATGATCATAGTACATACATGGTAAGATAAACCATAAACATCTACCAAAAAGTTTGAATCATCATGATTCATGTGTAATGTCATATATGTGTGAACACTGAACAATGATACCAATATGTCAGATACATCAATGATCATAGTGGCAAGTGCCCACTGCCAAGTGGGCATGATTCATGAGTCTATATCTACTATCTACTCTAGATCATATGTGCCAAAGGACTCATCTAATGATGAAAGAGAGATATCGTCTCTAGGAATGACATTTCCTTCATCATCATACTCTCGATCCACAATAGGAACCATCTCTGCAAACCCATGATCCTCTGGTGCATCCTCGACAATGTCCTTGGATTGAGCCTCTAACACCATGGACTTGCCTTGACGTCGAGGATGCATCTTGTGTCTCCTAGTATAAACCGGTGCCACGCTCGTAGATGGACCCTGCTCCCGAGGTGGATCACTCTGACGCCTACCAGTAGCACGGGTTCGTGCTCTCGTAACCCTCCTATCAGTGCTCTCAAGCTCTGCATGAAGCATCCTGTAAATTTGATCCTTCTCATCATCAATGGATGCTTCTATGCTTTCTTGTGATGCGAAAGCACTCTCAAAATCAATAGGTGAAGTCGGAAAAAAAACACAATAAATTTTAAGAGTATTATAATTTATCACATAAGAGTAAGTTAGCAAATATTTATACAAATTTTAATTATCAAAATTATTACCTTCCTCGGACCTTTAAGAGATCGTAAGGTACGTAAAAGTCGAAAATTGGCCTTACAAAAGACCACACGATGCAATTGCTCCACACTCAAACAATTGCGGAGCTTGGTGTGCACTAAAGAGAATGCACTCCAATTTCGCTTGTACGGGCTAGAAGAGCAATCTTACAATTATCATTGATCATTAAAGTTTATTATTCATGTATATTGGATTATAATTATCATTTATGTAGGAAATCACGATTCACAAATAATAAATTAAATTTCAACATACGGTATACCTGTGACAAGACCCTCAGAGCGTATGGTGTAATGGTAAGGTGACCATAACCGTAATGATTCCACCACTCAAGAGGTCGAGGTGTGATATCTGGCCTTGATGAGGTGGATCTAGCATAGGCAATACCAACATTGCTCATATAGGCTGAAAATCGCTATCAAATGCCACTTGCAGTCAGGACTCATAATGCGCTCCATGTATAAGTCCTCCATATGTTGCATGTGTGGTTGTGACCATAAATGTGGATCCTTAAAATAAGGGTGTAAAAGTTTTGCAAAAGTATGAATCGATCGCGATAAAAACTGCCATCGAGACTCCACTAACTTCATCACATCACGATGTCTATATGAAAAAATCATAAAAGAAAAAAGCCATCAATGATGATACATTCATCAACAAATAAAGTAATACTTAATAATTAAGAATTCAAATATACCTAGACGTCGATAGAGTGGTCACAGATGAAATAGCCTCTCGCATCCGTGTGTACATATGATATAAGAGGCCAAGTGTGGATCCCTTCATATCAGCAAATCGTAGTACTATATGAATTGGTCGCAAGACATGTACGATACGCTCTCTCTCTGCTCAAAAATCCACATCGAAAAACTTCCGCTCCACATAATTTGTTGCTTCTGTGCGTCCTCTTGCCATGCTCCGCCATCGAGGGTTTATAACTGTCATGCATAATGCATCCATGCATAAATGTAGTCTAAAAAAGACATGGTAGACATAGCCAAATCAGTTCTCTGTCGGACGGATCAATTCTTTCTTACTATAAGCCCGAAAAATAGCTATTGCTTGGTGCTTCTTACGTATGAAAGAAATCACCTTTTTGGCATCACTGACCACAGAAGATAGCCAAGGGAGCTTCCCTATATCGTCAATCAATATACCTCTACCAACTCTCCTATTCTCTTAGAGTTTGAGGCATTATCGGTGATAACCTGTACTACATTTTGCACACCGATTTCCTCAATGACACTTTTAATGTGCTCAAATATAAACTCTCCAGTGATCCGTGTGCCCGCATGACTACAATCAATGGCCTTAAGAAAATAAGTGCCCAAACAAATAGAGACCATCATGTTCATGATATGGCGACGTCGAATGTCACTCCATCCATCGGATAGAATGTAGCAACCATATGTCTGCCATCCCAATCTAATGGGCTCTAGAAGTTCCTCGATTCTCTCTTTCTCTTCTATGGGCATAGAGGTACGCAACCGCTTGTAATCAACCCCATGCCAGTCATCACAAGGGCGTACTTGAGCTATTGCTTTTACCATTCTCTTCCATGCATCCGTGCGAACAAAATGCCTTCTGCCGGGCACATGCTAAAGTAGGAAAGTGTTTGCAACAACTTTTTCATATGAAAGTGACCAATAAATCAAACTACCCACAAGAGATTGATACTTCCTCATATCTTTGTATTCTGCACCATCATATTGGATGGAAGTGACCTAAAAAGAGGGCTTGTTGTGGAAGCTTAGGCTTATACAGAAAATTGAAGGAGATGAAGAAGAAAAGTACGTATGATTCATCTCATGAAATGTTATTTAGGACAGTTTTATTAAAAAGATGACTTTGGTCTCTTAGCTAAATGTGAACAGGCTGAAGTGACCATAAGCCATTAAAATCATATAAATGCCAATGTGTCATATACAAAAGGAGAGTCCTTCGGACCTTTACCCCCAGCAAAAACTATATTGCATTGTATAAACAGTTTGAAGAAAAAAAAATATAGGCGGTATAATCATGAACTTGGAAAAATAAAACCCACTTTGAATTTTGTGGATCCTACTGTATCAACTGTCTGGTACATGGTTTTGAAACTATCATGATCAGAAGAAAGAAAAATATAAGCAGTAAAATCAAGCAAACTTGGGCAAATATAACCACCCCCTTTTTTTTAAAAGAGGAAGTTCGGCTGAAGCCTAATCTGTATTTTGTGGATCCTACTGTATTAATTGTTTAAACATGGTTTTGAAACTATTATGATTAGAACAATCCTGTATAGAATATGGTGCCAGATGCATGAACTATAAAATTCCACTGCTGTGAACGTGAATCCACTAAATTAGTCTGATCTTTGCATAAATATGTTTATGGGCAAGAGAAAAACCAGAAATTGTGGTATTCACTTCACAAAGATTGGTCATAGAGATAAGAATCATTAAAATTGAGAGGAGTCAATAAATTGCTTGAAGTCCTTTTGTAATTTATAGGTGCTCAGTGCCTTCTTCTGTGAACATGTTTCTGGGCTTGCAGAAAATGCTGAAGGACAAGAGGATGAGAGTATGGACATTGATGAAGAACTTGTGGCTGAAGCTGAAAAGGTTTGGGCACAAAGGGCATGGACCATAGAACATGTTTTGTTTCCGGCATTGAGATTATTCTTGAAGCCTCCAAAACACATGGCAACTGATGGAACAGCTATCCAGGTTACGGTGGTGTTCCACTGTTATGAAATTTTTATGATGCTTTTGTTTTGTGAATCCTCGTCCCATGTAGCTGAGATTGGGTCGTCTGTTTTGATTAACACTACATGGTAAATGTTTGATTGATTTATTTGTTTATTTACATAAACTTTTTAACCTTGCCAGGTCGCTTCACTTGAAAATCTGTATAAAATTTTTGAAAGATGCTGATTTAAAAGAGGGAAGCCAAGAGATTTCTATGTTATATCGCGTCCAGTATCAGCTGATTAGTGGAAATACTCCACCTGATGTCAGCCACGTTTTCTATACCATTCAGCTGGTCTCTTGTATCAAATATCAGCTGAAGATCAGTGAGAATACTAGACCTGAATGTCAGTGATGTCTTTTCTACTATTGATGTGGTCGACCATCAGCCAAAGATGTGTGAAAATTTTACATCTGAATGTCAGCCATATTCCAGTTCACAGTAGCTCCTTTGCCTGCACCTCTTTTTCTACAATTCTTAACCACCTCTGAATCAAAATCATACTTATGCTCTTCCTCCCTGTAATTTTGTAGTTCTCTGAAGCTGTGACCACACTTGTTTCAATGAAGCCTTTTGATGGGGTTTACTCATCTCTGGAGGTTGTAATTCCCTTTTTTTAAAGCTTTGTATCTCTGCCATTATGCACATGAAAAATGAAAAAG
>MU260312.1:232500-247239 GCA_020310875.1 Ceratopteris richardii
CATATTAAAGATCAAGGTATGGTGGAGAGTTTGCCTACTTTGGCTTTACCGAATGATGCAAAATCATGTGAAGGATGTCTTGAAGGAAAGCTTTAAAAACTACCTTTCAAGAAACATGGATATATCATAACCACAATGAAGTTGCAAATCATACATTTAGATGTGAATGGTCTGATGAGAACATATTCTATTCAAGGTTTCAGGTACTTTGTTATGTTCACTATTGTTTTCTCAAGATATTCACGTATTTACGATCTTAAAGTGAAGTCAGAGGTTTTTCTTACTTTTAAGACATTCTTACCTATGGTCGAAAATGAATGTCAGTCAAAGATCGAGATTTTGAGAAGTGATAGAGGAGGAGAGTACATGTCAAAAGACTTGAAGTCTTTTCTTGAAGACAAAGGTATCTCTCATCAGCTCTCTATTGCTTATACACCAAAATAGAGTGGCGTTGGAGAGAGAAAGAATATGATACTTGTTGAGATGATGCATAATATGATGTCAATCCTTTTTCCAAGTTTTGGTTTGATGCACTACATACAGCTAATCACATTTTGAATAGGTCTTCCACAAAATCTTTGAAGGTTATCATACCTTATGAAACTTATTATGTCAAGAATGTGTGTTACTTCAAAGTTTTTGGTTCCCTAGCTTATGTTCACATTGAGAAGAAGGATCGTGGAAAGCTTGATGTAAAAGTCATTAACGCCATCTTTATTGTTTATGCAATTGAAAGCAAAGGATACAGATTCTATGTTCCAGACACAAGTGATATCCCACTCTCATGCAATGCATATAATGTAGAAAATCAGATTTATGATAAGAAGGAAGAGATTCCAGAACTCATAAAAGCATAAGAGTATGCATTTTTGAGAAGGAATTTGGATGCTTATATTCTGAAGTTCCCACTTATGAAGTTGGAGAAGGTTCTAGGATTCCAAAAGAAAGAGATATTGAAGAACTAGAAATGATACCATCACTTTACAGGAATACGCCAAAGTGGTTATATCAAACATGGAAGGACAATGGTATATAGGAATACAGTGGAAGAACCAGAAGTCAGACAAGGAGACAATAAGGAGACTAGGTGAATCATGTAGAACATTTTGAGAGTCATAACAATTTAGCTCTTACTTCAATTGAGAATGAACGAGCTAGTATTCAAGATACACTACAAGGTTATATGATTATCACAAGTTTGAGGATTGAGTTCAAATACAAAGATGAGTGTATCTACACGACATATCAAAAATACATTGAGAAATTATTAGAAAGGTTTGAGATGATAGATTCTAAGCCTATGCAGACATCGATGGATGTCATTGTGTTATTACGCTCGATAGCAGATTCAGAACCATTTGATGCTACACTATATAGTCAAGTAATTGGTCGCTTGATATATCTATGTAATACACGACATGACATTCAATTTGTAGCTTCTCAAGTATCCAGGTTCATACATAGTCAGCCTAAGATTCAGTGGAAAGAAGTCAAGAGATATTTGCAGGCATTAGAAGTTTTGCAGGTTATTAAAATTTGTATCATTATGAAATTGAAGGGGGGATTGTTGGAGACAATGTCATACAAGTTGTCTAAAAATCCTCAAGTAGGATAGTATATGAAGTGTCTTGTAGAATATAACAAGTGACGTGGCTATGTAGCTAGCCTTGAACTCTCCCATATGCATGATCTAGGTTCGATTCCTGATCATTGTAGCGCAAAAAAACATCTTTTAATTTTCTTTAGCTTTTTGAAAAACGCCCGTCTAGCAATTCGATTGCGATCGTTGTTTTTAGCTAAAAGCAACATAAGAGATTTTGAGAGAGTGCTTTTCATGGATACATTAAATCTATAAAAGAAACCTTTGGCCACACTTGTAAGCTATTACTCAAGCAATCCTCTCAAGGAGATGAAGTAGGAGTGTCACACACTTGGAGGAGCTCAAGCTAGGAGGAGATATTGGAGGCCATCTTGGAGGAGGAGTTCTCACACTCCTGGAGGCGTTGTGGTATACATCTTGGTGATTATCTGGAGGAGATTCTGCTAGCTTACCATCAATATACATTATTGATTTAATGTGAGTAGGAAGTCTATTTCTGTTCTCACTTGCCAGGTCACTTGTTTCTGATTTAGGTTGATCAAAATTTGGGTTTGCTATAAAACAGTTCTAAACTATTTGTATTCTCCATATTCTAACACCCACACTCTTCATACCTCTAAGGCACACAATCTCTTGTATCTAGTTCCTATTTCTGCCTACATACAAATATTGTCAGTTTGTATCATATACACACATTGTAATTTGATATTCAAATATAGATAGTGTAGGTGAGCCTTATAGCTTACCGTTAAACTTGAAATCCTGTCTATTCTCTCTCTATCTCTCACTCATTTATATTTGAGTCTTAAGGTGTGTATGTCAAGGTTCATCTGTTGGAAGATCCTATGAACCTGTGATATATTTATATTGTGGCCCACTACCACTTCTTCCAACATATGGTATTCAGACCTTAGAATACCAACCAACATTTGATATCAGAGCATAGTTAACAAACACCCTTATCAAGATGAGTGACTATAGACTTGAGCATGAAGGGAAGCTTGAGGGCATGTCTAACTATACAATGTGGAGTTTTATAATGATGAATCTGTTAGTATCTAAGGACTTATGGAATACTATCAATGGCAAATATCCAAGGCCAAGAAAAGTTAGAGAAGAGGCTACTTCATCTTCTAGAAGAACCCTTGTTCCTATTTTTGCTGAATAGGAGGTTGGTGAAGAAGATAAAACTCTTTCATCATCAGGAGTCCATACTGCTACCAAACTACTTCCTACAAAAGAGCAATCCAGATGGGATTCAAGGGACGCTTTAGCACTTTCATATATTGTTATGGGAGTTAAGAGCCATATTATACCCCAAATCAGGTCTTGCAGAACCTCTCTTCAAGCTTGGTTGGAGTTAGATAATCTCTATCAGAGAAGAAAACTTGCTAGCAAAGCTCATCTAAGAGACAACTTGCAACAGAAGGACGAAAGTTGGTGAATCGGTTTAGACATATATTTTGAAGCTCAGAGATTTACGAGATCAGTTGCTCAATGTTGGAGTCAACATTTCATATGAAGAGATGGTAAAAACACTTCTAAACTCACTTTCATCAACATATTGTGCTTTTGTCGCTTCTTTATCTCTCTCTATAAGAGATAGAGAACTTTCATTTGAAGAGCTACAATTCCTATCACTTCAAGATGAAGATCAACAGAAGGGTATGGAAGAGAATGATGAAGCCATGTTATTATCTTTGAAGGGAAATAAGAAGAAGGAGATAAAGAAGGAGAAGAAGAGTCAGTAATCCAATAAGAAAAATAAGTCTTTTCGTCTTAAGTCTTCTACCCTTTTCCTAATGCTTCCTCTACACCCAAATAAAATTCTTCGACTACAATTGATTCAAAGAAAGGAGTATGCCATTACTATAAGAAACCAAAAACCAAAAACCAAAATGTCCAACCATGTGTCATTTGTGATAAGACCAACCAAACCACTCCTAACTATTGGTTTAATAGAAAGAACTAGAAAGGAAGTAGAAGAGGTGGATATGGCAATAATAGAGGCAGAGGTGGAGACACATTCAACAATAACAATAGAGGTCATAATAGAAGGGAATACAAAAATTATTTTGAATATCAACAACATGAAGACTCATTGCTTCTTATGAATGTAAACTACAAGGAAGGTAAAGGAGATGATCATTTATTCTACATAGATTCAGGATGTTCAAATCATGCTGCAGGCAACATGGTTGTCTTTTTTGACTTGGAACATCCAATGCATAGACATGAAGTACAAATAGGGTATGCCACAGGAACAATATGGAGAAGATTAGTAACGCTAAAGCTTCCAATGGTAGGACAAACATTCTAAGCAGGGTAATCTATGTTCCCACTATTACAAAAAACCTAATGTGTAGGACAAATAGTTGAGAAAGGCTTGCAAGTTACGTCCACCCAACATGGGGCTTTTGTAGAAGATCCATGTCAACGCTTCAAGAAGATTGCCAAAGATGAGGAGCATGGTATACTATTTACTTTTGAAGTAGGAGAAACCAAGAAGGTGGATCTATTCAATTTTGGGTCTCAAACCCTAAGTGAGCTTGAAGTGTGGCATAAGAGGCTAGCACATATGAATGAAAGAACCTTGAAGGATATATGTAGGGATCAAAGTGTTCTAGGACTCCAAAACATATCAAAGCAACACATGATCAACATATGTGATGCTTGTTAGATTGGGAAGGCACAAAGACAACCATTCAACCACAAAGGATACATCCACAACAACCTATTGGACTTAGTACATACAGATGTAAGGGGGCCAAGTCAAGAACCTTCTTTGGCAGGATCGAGGTATTATGACTCATTTGTTGATGACCATAGTAGATGGAGTATTTTGTGTTGACAACCTGATTGCTCCTAAATCATTGACATTTGTATCCGCATGAGTGCATGTCCATTTGGTATCTAGGAGCCACTCCATTTCTAGTTTACATTATCCCACATGAGATGTACTTTGGAGAGCCCATCCCAAATCTCTATAAGGAGGGCCTCTCCCCTCATTTATACTTGGTTAGAAACTTGAGGAGCCTACTCCATGCTCTTTGCAAGCTCATTTCTAATCCATATGAGTTTACCCATTTCATGGTCCACTCATTTTGTGTCACACTCACTCTTTGTTTTGTGAGTACACTCTTATTTTCATTTTGCTTCCGCACATGTACTCTCTACATGGTATTAGAGCGCTAAATAGAGGTCTTGGTGGTGCATTTGGCGGTCATTTTGGTGGTGGTGGTGCTTGAGTTTGGTGGTGTTGCTGCCCATCCATTTGGAGAAGCTTTTTTCCATTAGTCTACAATCTTTAGGTGCTTCGTTTTTCCCATTTGTCCACCCTTCTACCCTTTCTTCTTCATTATTCTGTACAGTTTTTACCCCATTTGCACACCCTCCCACCCATGTTTTTTTTGACCTTCTTTGAATGTACATAGTCATTCACACCCTTCTCTGAATTGATTGTATTTCTCGTTTTAAAGTGGTTATCACCACTATTTTGATGTCATCTTGATGGTTCAATGCATATTGAAGGATGTGATCGTTGCTGTTTTTGAATATTATAACTTGTTTCTTAATTCAACAAGCTACGAACACTTTAAAGATAGATAATCTTTTAAGGATGATTTGAAAAGTTAAAACACATGGTTGATGTCAAACTCTTTTTGCCATGTGGAATTTATCTGTTCCTTGTGTGTACATAGTAATGGTCAGAGTTGCTCACCGTTCAGCAATCAACTGCTCTCCATTCACCTGTGCGTGAGAAGGGACTGTGGGCTCTCATTGCCACCCCTTGGCTCTGAGCTCCTCTATTGTATTGAGGAAGATTGTTGATACACATGAGAGAAGTCATTTGACAGTAAAACAGGAAGGCCATTCTGAATGAGACAACCATTTTGAATGGTTCTAGCAACATCAGATTAGGAGGATGATATCGTTGAAATCAAATTGCAGAGTACTCTTTTGCATCCCATCACCACCAGAGTGAGCACTCAATAATTTTTCCATTGCTAGTCTGAAGCCTTCCACACACGAGTGAAGAGAGTTAAGTACTACCCATTCACAAAGATTTCTCCACCATGTGTTTTTATATGTGTATATGTGTGTATGCATGTGTATTTTGGGTATGTGTGTGTCTCTATGTGTGTGTGTATGTGTATGTGTCTCTCTATGTGTGTGTGTATGTATATGTGGGTGTATGTATATGTGTGTGTGTATGTATGTGCGTGTATGTGTGTGTATGCATATATATGTATAGTGTGTGTATGTGTGTGTATACATATGTTTATGTGTGTGTATGCACGTGTTTGTATAGTGTGCCTGTGTGTCTATATGTGCATATGTGTGTATGTATGTGTGTGTATGCACATGTGTGTATGTATGTGCATGTGTGTGTATATATGTGTGTGTATTTGTGTGTATGCATGTGTCTATAGTGTGTTTGTGTGTGTGTATGTGCATATGTTTGTATGCATGTGTGTTTATGCATGTGTCTATGTATGTGCATGGGTGTGTATATATGTGTGTGTATGCATACGTGCATATGTATGTGCATGTGTGTGTATGCATGTGTATGTATGTATGTGAGTCTATCTGTGCGTGTCTATGTGTGTGTATGTATATGTGCAAGTATCTATACATGTATCTATATGTGTATTTATGTGTATGCATATGTGTATGTGTGTGTATGTGTGTATATGTGTGTATTCATGTGTGTGTATATGTGTGTATGTATGTGTGTGTACATGGGTGTATATATGTTTGTGTGTATATGTGTGTATGTATGTGTGTGTATATGTGTGTGTGTGTGCATGTATATATATATATATATATATATATATATATATATATTTGTATGTATGTGTGTGTGTACATGTGTGTGTATATGTCTATGTGTATATGTCTATGTGTATATGTGTATATATACGTATATGTGTGTGTATGTGTGTATATGTGTATGTATATGTGTCTATAAGTGTGTATGTATATGTGTGTGTATATGTATGTGTGTATGTGTGTGTATGCATATGTGTGTATATATGTGCATGTATATGTGTGTATGTGTATGTATATGTGTGTATGTTTGTGTATATGTGTGTATGTATGTGTGTGTATATGTGTGTATGTATATGTGTTTGTGTATATGTGTATATATATGTATATGTGTGTTTATATGTGTATGTATGTGTATATATATGTGTGTATGTATATGTGTGCATATATGTGTGTATCTATGTGTGTGTATATGTATGTGTGTATGTATATGGGTGTATATATGTGTGTGTATATGTGTGTATGTGTATGTATATTTGTTTATGTTTGTGTATAGGTGTGTATGTGTGTGTTTGTGTGTATATGTGTATGTATGTGTGTGTATGCAAATGTGTGTATGTATGTGCATGTGTGTGTATGCATGTGTGTATGTATGTGCATGTACCTTTGCTCCTTCGCTCACCCATTCACTCTTTCTTTGACTCGTTCGTTTGCTCTCTCACTTGATCTTGGCACAAATATCCTAGGATTTTTTTCTTTTCATTCCTTTAGTGTTGCTTATGTGATGCTACAACATCGCAACCAATTTTTTACCATTGCTACAATTGTTGCTAGCCTTCAATGCTTGTATTGATAGTGCTTATGACCATCATATAAGCGATGCTAGCCATCACTTATGCGATGCTCTTGATTTATTTGTTTTTTATTCTTTTTCTTGAGTGTCATTTATGCGATGCTTTATAACACAAGCATCGCATAATTGACGGTCCCCACTTTTTTTTTCAATTATTTTTGGCATTGCTATGCCCCCATTATTCTTATAGTGTCACTCGTGTTTCACAAAGGCCTCAAATTGCAACAATCTTCACAAGTATGAACAAATCTTAGTAAAATTTGCCCTTAGCTTGAGAGGAAATGATGAAAAATCAATGACTCGAGGATAAAATAAAGTTAAAACTTGAAGGAAAGATTGAAAAATCCTAAGCTACACAATGTCTTGACCAATATTCGGAAATATAGATTTTTTTCTTTTCATTCCTTTAGTGTTGCTTATGTGATGCTACAACATCGCAACCAATTTTTTACCATTGCTACAATTGTTGCTAGCCTTCAATGCTTGTATTGATAGTGCTTATGACCATCATATAAGCGATGCTAGCCATCACTTATGCGATGCTCTTGATTTATTTGTTTTTTATTCTTGAGTGTCATTTATGCGATGCTTTATAACACAAGCATCGCATAATTGACGGTCCCCACTTTTTTTTTCAATTGTTTTTCAATTGTTTTTTTTCAATTATTTGTTTTTTATTCTTGAGTGTCATTTATGCGATGCTTTATAACACAAGCATCGCATAATTGACGGTCCCCACTTTTTTTTTCAATTATTTTTGGCATTGCTATGCCCCCATTATTCTTATAGTGTCACTCGTGTTTCACAAAGGCCTCAAATTGCAACAATCTTCACAAGTATGAACAAATCTTAGTAAAATTTGCCCTTAGCTTGAGAGGAAATGATGGAAAATCAATGACTCGAGGATAAAATAAAGTTAAAACTTGAAGGAAAGATTGAAAAATCCTAAGCTACACAATGTCTTGACCAATATTCGGAAATATCATGTTAATCAACTAGTTTTAGTCAAGGAAAATGTGATTTTTGAACTTCTCCCTAATCTTTGGTGAGATCTTTTTCGACATGTTGAAAGAAACTTATACAAATTTTGTATTCGTGAGTATTGAGTCCGTTACGAATTTAGGAGTCCATTGAGCCTCCTACTAATTCGTCGACACTATTCTCATAGACGTATGGTTGCATGTACTACATATCTTTCTACGTGCACTTGCAACCATAGAACTCGGCAATGGAGGCATTTATAGAACTCGGCAGTAGATGCCCATGACAAGGGATCAATGGAGGCATCTCAGCACAGTCTTTCTTCTACTTTTACCTTTTTGAATCCGTTTTCAACTAGTGATATGTCTCTTTTATACCTTTATGAATCCGCTTTCAACTAGTGATATGTCTCTTTTATACCTTTTTCAATCCGCTTTCAACTAGTGATATGTCTCCTTTATACCTTTATGCGTTATGTCTCCAGACATGCACCATAGACAACATAGACATTGGTAGTGTATTTATGATTTTTCGTAGATATTTCCTTCTTACAATCCACATCTACAATCCTTTTTCCTCTACTATTAAATTTTTTATGTTGAAGGGAAAAGCCACAAAAAATAATGGTCTATGCACAATACAGTTTCCTATAAAAAAGGAATCTAGAATCGATAATTGCGGCTACGTAGTGCAATGAGTGTTTTTGGTTCGAAGATCTTTTATGTTGACCTTAAAACTATGAATGCGCAATGATTCGAGTAGATTTGAGTTCAACATTTTCTTGCATCAAGTAGATTTGGTCTTATGGACAAGTTCTGGAATGTTTGCTCTTACTCAATAAGAAAATGGTCCATATATTTTGTATCTATATGGAGAAAAGGAATGATATTTCTTATCTAATCATTCTTGTCTTCCTTATTTCTGAAGATAGGCAATTCAGTTTCTGGATTCTATATCAGAGCTTGGGATAAAATTGTGTATCTATATCAGATATTGGGATAAAATTGTAGAAAAAAGGCCTCAAATTTTCTATTCGGCGCGACAATAGATTGAAAGCACTATAAAATTTTTCTTTAGCGCGATGCCGCTTAAGGCTAAACGGGCCTAGGGTGCTATGTGGTAAACTCTCGTTTACAACACGTTTATGCTAATACGTTTACTTAAGACCCCAAGGGCAGAGCTAATTTCAATCCTTTAACAGTAAAAAAGAACCTCAGGCCTTACGATATGGATAGATAGTGATATTCTGAATAAGAAGAATCAATTTTCAAATAGCTGCAAATCAAGCTGAGAATGATCGAAATATTTAATAACTCTAAATATATACAGAAAAATGTTTGACTTCTTAGAAACATGGAAAAGGGCGCTATGTTCATTGATATTGATTCTACATATAGCGATTTGGATGCAGTCTAGAGGGCAAGGCATTGGTAAAAGTAAGAGGAAATACGATTTCTGTGGTCAAAACTGATGCAAATTTCTGTTACTTGCAGATATGCTCAACAGCTTTAACGTGGCTTCAAAGAAAATGGAAACCTATCAGTCCAAAATGTATATGCAAAGATAATTAGCGTTACAAATTGGACATGAGAGTGTTCTCTCCGTACCAGACAGGCTATGATGATACGCACAACGACCTGTAACCGTTTCGAGCCCATCGATGATACTTGCACGAAAGTAAACACCACCATATCGGAGACTTTTCTCCTTATGTAACCAACTATATGTATATGTTCTGGCTTTTCAGAACTTCCGAAGGGTGTGTCTCTATCCATCATCATGATTGGCTGCAATTTTTTTTAATACTGTTAATGGAGTTCTCTGAAGATTGCCCGGTTATTAAACTCTTTGTCCTCTCTGTGTTATGGATCTGGCGGCTCGCCTCAATTACACGACAATGAGCTGCAAAACTTTCTCCGACAATATATGTTTTCCCTTTTTTGTTTCCAATTTTTGAAGGATGTTCGATCTTACGATTTATTCTTCTGTTTCTTTATCATCGCATCCATGGGATCCTTCGAATCCCACGCAAGCAAAACATCTCACTTTGGAGCCAAAGCCAGCAAGGGTTGAGCATCTAGCATTTACTACAGATGAACAGGGCTCGAACTCAGGGACTGTTTTCAACAGCGCACCTATTAAAGATGAACAGTGCTCAAAGGAAGAGACCGATTTCAACAAAGCGAAAAGACTGTTTTCAACAATAGCTGTGTTATAACACAGACCGAAGGCCCGAAGACCGGACAATGAAATTGGATTTAAGAGAAGCTATTGAAAGCCCACTCATCCGCAAGAGCAACTGGTTTTTCTTCCCATCATTTCTCACGAAGCTTGAACCCACACCCTCAAAGCGTTGAGCTAGCGTTCGTCTTTGCCGAGCAATATGAGAATACCCATGTGTTATGTATTATGCATATACAAAAAAAAGGGCGGTGCAAGCTGATGTCGCGGAATGAGAAGTTATACAAAGAAAGGCCGATGCAAGCTGATGTCGCGGAATGAGAAGTTAGAAATCCTGGACGTCGGGATGAAAGGCACTGCGTAAAGAATCTAGATCAGAAGCGCAAACTACGAGTCTACGACGCATTGAAGCATAGCTGTCTTTGGGCCGCAGGTTGCGCCCCCTACAAGGGACAGCCCGGCTCCCTGCAAGCATAAAAGGGTCTCATTCCCATCTAGACAAGTTCAGAGTGACAGAGATGGGTCCATTAATTGGGTATGCCTGTTTGCTCAAGGGTTGGGCTGCAGCTTGTCTCATCGTAACAACGCTGGCTAGATCTCCGTGGAGGCGGGCTCACACTTTGCAATCACACTTTGCAATCTCCAGTGGAGGCGGGCTCACACTTTGCAAGACGGGTCTTCCGTGGGGCCGGGATTATGTGCCAAGCACCGGTCGTAGTGTTCGGAGCGTCCATGGTGGACGTTGGCGAAAATGCCGTGGCTCAGCCATTCAGCTCGGCATCAGATTTCCCGCCGTACGGTGTCGATTACTTCGGTAAACCCGCTGGACGCTTCAGCAACGGATGCCTTGTCATCGACTTCATATGTAAGAGCTTTCTTCGCTGGCCTTTTCCTCATGGCCCCTCTTCCATTTTTGCACCTCGTTCATATTCATATTACCTGTTTCTATATTTTTCTCTCTCGCCGTAACACTTAACAGCACTCTTCGATCGGCATTGATTATTATGGCTGTTCTCGTGATGGCTTAGCTCAAGAGTTAGGATATGGTTTACTCGATCCTTACCTCAACTCGGTGAATCCACACTTCGAGCATGGTGTAGACTTCGCATCATCTGGTTCCACAGCTCAGAGCGGCACCCAAACGGGCTCCTCTACTCGACGTAGTGGATTGTTCAATCTGGACGTGCAAGTGAAACAGTACAAGCTACTCAAATCGAAGATCAAGGATCTGGAGTCGCAAAACCAAGGTAATGCACTGCTTGTATGCAAGGCAAGTAAACATGCACTCACGAGGTAATAAATTCCATTCTTGTGATCGACCTGTTAGAGAGAGAGAGAGAGAGAGAGAGAGAGAGAGAGAGAGAGAGAGAGAGAGAGAGAGAGAGAGAGAGAGAGAGAGAGAGAGAGAGAGAGAGAGAGAGAGAGAGAGAGAGAGAGAGAGAGAGAGAGAGAGCTTTTAAGGGTAATGCACTACTTTTTTCCTCGAAGCCTATAACGTCTTCTATTTCAACGGTAAACTTGCGGCTTGTATGCACGGCAAGTAACATGCACTCAGGAGGTGATAAATTCCATTCATGTGACCGACCTGAGAGAGAGAGAGAGGTTTTAAGGGTTTATCATTGCTTTCAAGGGTTTTAAGGGTTTATCTGAATTCTCAAATCTTTCAATTTGAATCATATGTGTGAATAATAATGTTTGCTCTATTAGAATATTATAAATTGTGAAGAGAGATGGTGGATGCAATCCAAAGATGAGTAGGTGCCGCTACAACCAGCTTCACACCAGCCAACTGAGACTTCAGAGTTGATTAGTAGACCCTTTGAGCTTCCTAAATCCACCAAAATATCAGCCAAGTACTTTGGAACATGTATCCCAAAAGTTTAAGTCAAGACCGACAAGTTGCGAAATGACTAGCTCCCAAAACTTGCTATTTTTGGACATACACCTGCTGGAAAAAATGAACAGTGCTCTCAACCTGGAAGGAATTAGAAAAATTCCTTTTGGGCATAGCAAATAGACTTAGCAAGCTTCCTATTCCAAGTTAAAACACTTCAAATGATGGACTGAGCACTGAGAACAAGTTTCATCAAGTTCTGGAACATTCCCACAATTCTCGGGGCTCTGTAGAGATAGACCAGTAAGCAGTAAAATGCAGATATCTCCAAAATTATAAATCCAATGACCTTGAAAATTTATAGGTAGAAACTAGACAGTGAGAGCTATCCAACACACTTTAAAACACTGAAAAAGGTTCAGTAAAAACTCGAGATATGACCTTCTGAAGTTACTGCTCTGAGTGAGTATAGCAGAGAACAAAACAGAGAAGTAGATGATAGTAAATGTATAGATTCACATATGATTACAACCACATTGGCAATGAATCTTTGCACAATGGGAGTAGAATGATAGAGCTATGGAGTAAGCTCTTCAATCTCTACAAAATGACATGAAGTGGTCACGTACAAGGCTTGCTAATCGCCTCTTCCTTCTTGCTCCTTTTATAGCAATTCTTGGAGGGAGTTTTGAATTCGAATTCGAATGGCTCCACCTAAAAGTGATCCCCAAAGTTAGGAGAGATTCCCTCAGCTCAAAAATTCGTGATTTTGGTAGTTGGAGCCACGAATTTGCTTTTACATCATGGATGAGGTAAGCCATCCTTTTACTTTTTTCTTTTTCCATTTACAAGAGATAAAATGTACTCTTTTACAAGAGGTGTTCACATGACTACTCATGTGACTTACAAATGAGGATAATATCAAGCATATCAAGCATGTAGGCTTGGGCAAAATGCACCAACAGCTCCCCTCAAGCCTAACATGCTTGGCCTCCAAATAAGTCTTCAATTGTCCTTGATTTCCTGCAAACCAATCATCAACTTGAATCTACTTAATTTCGTACCATCAAGAGCTTTCGTCAACATGTCTGCACATTGCATATCTGTAGAGACGTAGGATAGTTGAATATCCTTGCTCATTAGCTTCTCCCTTACATAATGGTAGTGGACTTCAATATGCTTGGTTCTAGCATGGTATACCGGATTAGCTGCTAGATGTAGTGAGCTTGTGTTGTCACCAAAAATGTGAGGTGTTGAAGAATGAAGTCCAAGATCTGTGTACAAAGATTTTAACCACATGATTTCTTGAGTTGCATTAGCCAAACCTCTATATTCAGCTTCGGTAGAAGATAATGCCACGGTTGGTTGCTTCTTCGATGACCAAGAAATGATTTTTGAACCTGCAAATGATATATACCCTGATGTGCTTCTTCTATCATCTTTAGATCCGGCCCAATCTGCATCTGAGTAGACCTTTAGCTCAATATCTGAAGTAAATGAATAAAACAAACCTTCATTCATGGTCCCCTTTAGATACTTGAGGACTCGCTTGGCCGCTTCCATATGTGGTCTTCTCGGCTTATGCATAAACTGACTCAATATGCTAACACTATAGCATATATCCACCCTTGTGAGTGTTGCATAGTTCAAACTTCCAACCAAGCTTTGATAGCTTGTGATGTCTTCAATTGGCTCTCCTTCATAAGCACTAAGCTTATGACTTTGCTCCATAGGTGTACCTGCACACTTTGTATTTTCCATCTTGAACTTGACGAGCATGTCATGGACATACTTCCTTTGTGTGATGTATATACCTGAATCTGTGTAGATCAACTCCAATCCAAGAAAATAAGTGAGTGGTCCGAGGTCACTTATCTTGAACTCCTCCTTCATTTGACTCTTTACCTGTTTGATTCCTTCAAGATCATTGCCTGTGATAATAATATCATCAACATACACACATAAATAGATCACTTCAGATCCATTCCTCTTTATGAACAAAGAGGTATCCGCCTTGCTAGCTTTGAATCCTTGGTCCTGCAAATAAGTAACCAATCTGAAATTCCAAGCTCTTGGAGCTTGCTTCAATCCATACAAAGCTTTCTTTAGTTTGCATACATAGTTAGGATGATGTGCATCCTCATATCCAGGAGGTTGTGCCATATACACTTCCTCAGAAATCCATCCATTCAAGAAAGCATTCTTTACATCAAGTTGATAAAGATTCCAATTTCTAGATGCAGCAAGACTAATGAGAACCCTAATTGTAGGCATTTTTGCAACAGGAGAGAAAGTCTCCTCATAATCAATACCATGGGTTTGAGCAAACCCTTTAGCAACTAACCTTGCTTTGTGTCTATTTATACTTCCATCTGGATTCCTCTTGATTTTGTATATCCATCGAGATCCGATTATCTTCATAGATGGCTTGTTAGGTACAAGCTCCCAAGTGTCATTCTCCTTCAAGGCTTCCATTTCTTCATCCATTGCATCTCTCCAAGCTTTCTTGCTTTGTGCTTC
>MU260313.1:2500-10000 GCA_020310875.1 Ceratopteris richardii
TCTATCTATCTATCTATCTATCTATCTATCTATCTATCTATCTATCTATCCTTCTATCTATCTATAACAGCGAGTCGTAACAAACGAGAACTATGTCGTAAAAAGAGAACACTTACGTCAAAAATTACATGTTTTCACCTCATTTTTGGAATTCCTTTACACCAGTATACATATATTACAAAAATGAGGTGAAAACAAGTAATTTTTGACGTTTTTTGTCATTTTCTCAACAAAAAATGAGCTCAAAATGTAGTCAAAATTTCACTATATTAGGCATTGACGTGTCCCAAAATGTATATGATAAGACATTGACATGCCCAAAATCTATATGCTAAGACATTGACATGTCTAAAATATATATAAGAATGTGGAAGTCAATAGTTTTTACACAAAAATAACATTTTAGACATATCTTTAATGGGTGGATATCTGATTGTTATTCAAAATTGCTACAAAACATGGTTTCATTAACCAAACTACTTTGAGGCATTTACATAAGCACTAAAAATGTCTGAGAGCTTCAATGCAACTCACAACTTTGTCGATCTATGTCTACACCCTCATCATCTGATGCACTTGATTCAGTCTCATACTGTTGAGAGCTCTCTTCTTCTTCTTCTATATCCACAAGAGCTCTATCTTCATCCACGTACATACCAAATTCTGCAGGATCATGCACAACTCTTCTTGTTTTCCTATGATTTCCTGTACCACATACATCTGGAAGCTTTTGTTTTATCATGTTGATTGTTGCTTTCCTCAAGTGACCAGTTTTTGTCAAGGAAAAATCATAAACAAGAATATCTACATCATCCATTTTAAGAGTGGATGTGCTTCGAATATTCTTTTTCCTTTTTGAACCTGTTCGTTTAGCATCACACACCATTTCTAAGTTATATTTACCTGTGAATGCATTACTACTTTTAGTGTAATACCAATGCACCACCAAAGCCTCTATTCTTCTCTGATCAATATCTTTAGTTATCTCTAAAACCTTTGCAATCCAAAATGGTCTGGTAGCCTCATCACCATCAGCAAGTACTGCAATAAGCGTTCCAACATTTATCTCTATTAAATTTCCTTGCCATCTTGCTTCTGCCTGTTTTGTCATCCTTGGGCCTACATAAATATTTCTTTCTGGTGGATGTATAAAACTTTGAAGTGCATCTGCATTACATGCTTGGGCCACATTCACGGATCTTTGTGTACAAAAGTCCCATGTGAATGGAACATCAACTGGCCAGTGACCTGCAATTGTATACTGTATAATCTCTTCTTGATGATTGAAAAAGTCCTCCCACCAAGATACATCTTGATCTCCAGCATATTTTTTTGCACGCTCAATATGTCTCTTCTTTTCAATGAGTGCATGCATCCAGCTTTTACTTTGATCAACCACACTTCCACATCTTTCTGTATTGTTTTTATCTTCATATGGTGATTGTTCTGCACCATACACTGTTACAGTAGACAAATTAGGCACCTGCAATAAGAAACTGCATCCCTCTTTAGGCTCCCACCCAAGAGAAGATGAATACTGCTTTGCAAATAAAAGGGTTATTTCATCAACCCTCCTCATCAAGAATACATGGTTGAAACTAATATTGTGCAATGGAGCCAAAACCTTAGCACTGTTATCAAGGCCCATTGAGCAAAAGTGCTTAAAGTCATAAATCTGTGTGAGGTGTTGAACTTCTGGTTTTGGAGTATATGCTTCTGAAATCAGCTCAGATAAAATCGGAAGAGTAAAAGCATTGTTACGTGCCAACTTCTTAGAGAAAGTACTGAACATTTGATCAATGTGATCATGAGTGTGGCCAACCAGAAGAAAATTTACCTTAACCTTCTGAAATACCTGTTTTTCAACAAGCATGCTTAAATATCCAAAGACTGTAGAATTTTTATTCTCTCTTGGAGTATTATCTAGTTGCAAATATAGAGTTGGTGGCAAAAGACCCTTCCATGATTGCAAAACACGATGAATGACAGTAACTGTAAGGTTTGGATCATTATGCACATTCGGATATGTGAAGAAAACCTTGGACATTACAGTTCCATTGTATACCAAAGCGCCAACCAAATGCATTTGCACAAGGACTTCATCTCCAATGTCCTTAGGGATGCGATAAAAATGTGGCAAACAAGTTTTTTTCTGATCCATACCATCGATCAACAAACACATATAACGCTCCGGATTTCTGAGTGCCTTACTTCGATGATGAATTGCTTTCTTTCTCTCTAATGCTTGACTCTCACGATGGTTGTTAAGAAGGTTTTTAAAATTATGCTTTTCCTGTGGTGTTGTAGCCCCTTTTGCCATGTTTTTCAAAGTGGCACAAACTGAACATTCACCCATTCTAACTTTACGAGGAATAGAAACATTGTTAAACTCTTCCTTCCATAATCGAGTAAAGTGACGATACAACACATACTTCTCATTTCTATTTTCCATGTCTTCTCTATATATTTGAAATACCTCTCGACGAGTAAAGTTATCTGACAAGTGCAACCTTCCAGTTGTAGGCATAACTTCACAATGCAAGCTAAAATAGTTCATCATCCAATTCATTGCATGACGTCCAACAGATCCTTTGGTCCCAACATGGAACGTATCCAAAATGAGATCCCCATTCAAAAACCCTTGTTGAACCCTATGTATTCTAAAATTTCCTACACCCATTGCAATTTTAAATGCAGCCCTACAGCATGGCATCCCTTGAGTAAAGAAATATTCAAAACCAACACGCGTTACTGACATGTATCCTCAATCATTTGCATGCAAGAAACAAGGTATATATCTTGCCTTTCACTATCTAAATGGAGGAATTTTTCTCTTATGTGCTTTAGTTTCTTCATCCCTAAATTATACAAGCATTTCAAACCACAACAATGCTTCACAATATCCAATGCAATCTGTCTATCTGAAGTAAGAAATTTAAATCTTTTTCGACTTACTTCACGAGACCTTCTTTTAAATCGTAGATTGAGCTTGCTTTGCTTTTTCGTTGCTCCACATGCACTTGAATCAGAAGGGAGATCAATGGTTGGATCAGATGGGAGATCAAGAGGTGCATTTGTATGAGCAGCATTGCACTGTGAATTGGATAACTTAAATGACTCAACAGAAAACATGGAATCATCAGCACGTTCTAAATCATAGGGATCATCACTTCTCTGGAAAGGCTCAACTGAGAACAATGAATCAATATGAGCAGAGGAAGCTGATGCCCAAGCATCCACTGAAAAGATTGAGCTCATCTTCACTGAGTTCAGAGAAGACTGAAGATGAATGACCTTTTTAAATAAGTAGAAATCCGAGATCAAGTGAAGATATCACATCAAATGTCACATCAAGAAGATATGAAATCAAAAGCTTATTAAAGTACATTAAATAACATAAAACATCAAATTACATCAAATCACTTAATTACTCAAATATACACTAATAAGGGAACCAAAGATTTGATTCACTTTTGATTCAAATGATCTTTTTCTAACTTCATATGAGTCATTCAGTCTAAGCATTGTGAATGAATCAAAATATATCAAAGTTGTGTTCCAATAGGAATATATAATAAAATTGTTTGGATGAAATTTTACAAGAAGAAATTTTACAACTGGAATATATCCAAGTTGAGTTCCAACTGGAATATGCTATGCCATTGAACACTATACAAGAAGAAATTTTACATTTGGTTAAGATTTCAAGGATTAGGTTTTATTGTGGTCTTGGCTAGATATCAAAGAGGTAGATGAAAGTATATTGAAAAAGAATTATGTGTAAAAGAGGCACACAGAAAGTATATTCATACATTGATTTTCCATTTCAACAATGTGTTACAAGATAAATGTGAATATGAACTAAAGTGTGGAGGATAACACTATAAAGATGTCATTAATCTCACAACTTAGACCTAATTTTCTCCCAAGCAACAGAATCTAAGAAAAAACATCTACATGAGATTAGAAATCCTCATGTACATACCATACTGTTGCCATTGAAGTTTAATTTCCATGCAAATGTATATAAATAGTTGCAAGGTTCTGTACTAGAATGTTTATTCAAAGTGATTTTCCATTTCAAGAGTGAGTTACAAGATAAATGTGAATATGAACTAAAGTGTGGAGGGTAATACTATGAAGATGTCATTAGTCTCCCACATTTAACACAACTTTGACTTGATTTTCTCCCAAGAAAGAGATTCTTAGAAACAAATCTCTACATGAGTTGAGACATCCTCATGGAAATACCATACTCTTGCCATTGAAATGTAATTTCTATGCAAATGTATATAAATAGTTGTAAGGGTCTATGAATATTTCATTAAAGTGGCTCTGAAATAGCCTATTTGTGTGGGTGCTATTCCCTGGTTAGATAAGTTGACAGATTTAGTTAGCAAGTGGACTCATTCAGTTAGATCCAGTTAGTTTCTGGTTCAAGTTACCCAATTGCCTATAAATACCAGAGGAGGAGATCATTCTCATTTTCAAAATCCACGAGCAAGAGAGAGCAGCAGAGCACAGACAGCCATGGAGCACAGAGGTCAGCATACCAGCAAGCCAAGCCTGATGGAGAAGAAGAATGTTGGCAAAAGTACCAAGAGGTAGACAAAATCATAACTAAAAAAAAGATTCCAAAAAGATTCCCTCTGTATGTCTGTGTAAATTTCTCATTTCTAGGTCTCTATTTTTCTTGCCTGTCGAAATATGGATCCAAAGCATGTACAGGTCGATGCCTGGCATCGACTTTAAGGTGTAAGTCGATGCCAGGCATCGACTTAGGATTGCAAGTCGATGCCAGGCATCGACTTGCAGCCCCAAGTCGATGCCTGGCATCGACTTGCAGGAGCAAGTCGATGCCAGGCATCGACTTGTGGGTGCAAGTCGATGCCTGGCATCGACTTGCAGCCCCAAGTCGATGCCTGGCATCGACTTGCTCCTGCAAGTCGATGCCTGGCATCGACTTGCTCCTGCAAGTCGATGCCTGGCATCGACTTGTGGGTGCAAGTCGATGCCTGGCATCGAATTGCAGCCCCAAGTCGATGCCAGGCATCGACTTGGTCCAAAAAAACGATGCCAAGCATCGACTTGCCAGCATCATCATGCACTGAAAAGTCGATGCCAGGCATCGACTTTTGGGTGCAAAATCGATGCTTGGCATCGGCTTTTGGGCCCAAATCGATGCTTGGCATCGACTTTTGTGCCCAAGTCGATGCCAGGCATCGACTTTGTGTTCAAGTCGATGCCAGGCATCGACTTGAGGGTAAAAGTCGATGCCAGGCATCGACTTGGGCCCTCAAGTCGATGCCTGGCATCGACTTGCACACAAAGTCGATGCCTGGCATCGACATGCACTTAAACATCGATGCCTGGCATCGACCTGAAGCTGAAAATCCATGCCTTGCATGGACATGGGCTGATATTTCTTATTGCTTGATATTTCCAATTGCTTTCAGGGATGCGGAGTACAAGGATGAAAGGCCCATTAAGAAGCTCAGAGTCACCATGGGCTCTGCTGACCAGCAACGTGACAAAGGCAGTGGTCACCAAGCAAAGGCAAAGAAAATTATTGCACCATTATCCTCTGAGAAGGCCAGCAACCCACTAGGAATATCCTCAGGTGGACAGAGTAGCATTAAAATTCCTGTGGAGGATCCAAGTATGAAGGAAAGGTCGAGGGAGACAGAGGTCATGAAGACAGATCGTCCACTTCGGGACATGACAAATCTCGAATGGTGCCTTCAGTACGTGGAAGAGAAGAATGCAGTCCTCCTTGTGTTCGCAGGGGCCTATGGCAGAGGAAAGATCACGACAACACAAGGTTTTCAGTATGGCCTTGTTTACAAATTGGATTATGAAGATGAAGATTCTGACAACCTGCTTTTCTTGGTGGAGACATCCAAGGGATTAAGAAATGTCATATGCAAGATGGAATTCTTGTGCCCAGAGTGCTGTGTTCCAGAGGAGCTAGCTCAGATGTGCAGAGACTCAGTGAATTTCATCAAGGACCTGATGCCATGGATACAGGGCAATATCATGCCAACACAGCACAAGAAGACGACCCCTGTAAAGGCAAGGGGTAAGCAGAGTGTGCAGAAAAAGCCCCAAAAGAAAAAGAAGATAATTGCAGAAGAGGACTTTTCTGACTCAAGCTCTAGCTCTGGGGACATTATTGTTGCACCTGGTGGAGAGCTTGCATCTGGTGTGCTTGGCACTGAGCAGAATAAGATGAGGGAGGACATAGCTAGAAGAAAAATTGTGAAGAAGGGGCAGTTGTTCCACCTGCCTATTAATATTATCCACAGGCCACCAGTGGATCCAGTCACAGGGAGGAGGCCCCTTGAGATCAGGGAGCCACATAATTTGCATGTCCAAAATCTTAAGAAGAAAATGAAAATTAATCCTCATGCTACTGTTGTGCCATTCCTTGTAATGGTGGATCCGCATGAGTGCAGCTGTGTGGAGGATTTCAATGAGAATTTGTTTGAGGAGTACACTTATTATGTGATTGGAGGTTCACACTCTGCAGAGGCTCGTAGACAGTTAGTGAAGGAGCACCCTACTACATTTTTCTTTAGGTATGCAGAGTGTAAGATATATGCTGGTCTTACAACTGAGGAAGCCAAGCTTCTTGCTTGGGATCACAACAACGATAATGACTACAGGAAGAAAATGTCCTCCATAGAGAGAATTCGGTTCTTCCACCATGAATACGAAGATTGTCTTGTGAAGGAAGCTGGGAGAATACATCCCAATCTACGAAAGCAATGCCTTATTGAGGTTGGAATTGCATTGGATGAGAATAGAAAATCAGATGCTTTGAGGAAATATGACCCATGGTTTCAACTGGCATTCAAATCACGTGAGATCTGGGATCTTCAGGATAGAATCTTCACAATGTGGGAGCATAAGGAAGTCAAGGGCCAGAAGCAACGAAAGTCGAGGCCAGACCCACAAATTGATCTGAGGGGAAAGGGAAGGAAAGTTGACCTTTCACTTGAGGAGGCTCCTGAGGACATGAAGCTGACCCCATGGAGGGCCCTTCAAGGAATCAAGGATGATACATTGATCATATCAACCTTGTCAAGGGTAATCTCGAAGGAGTTGAGCCTCGAGGAGATGGTCACTGAGCTCAATAAGTATGTATGTTATTCTCAGATCCTTTTTCCCTCCTCCCATGCTTCTTGTCTAACCTAGTCTCTTTTATATTTATGTGTCTGTAGTCATAAAGTGTACATGAAGATTCAGGAGGTGATGATGAAGAGGCTGGGTTGCTTTTCTTGGACAGAGGTCCAAGCAGACTATCCAACCACATCATCCTACAAAGCCTTATCAGAATATTTCATCCTGTTTCGTGATTGGGTAGATTCTCTTATCAGAATATTTCATACTAAACAATTTGATGCATTGCATGGCATCAACATGGGGGCATAAGTCGATGCCTGGCATCGACTTGGGGGCATAAGTCGATGCCTGGCATCGACTTCCAGCATAAGTCGA
>MU260313.1:17500-22500 GCA_020310875.1 Ceratopteris richardii
AAAGTTCACCAAAGCTGGAGATCAATCAAAAGGTAATAACCCCTCTGCTCTCTATACTGATAAGAAAGTTAAAGATAAAGGCAAGAAGAAACAGGATGAAGAAGGGTCTACCTCTCAAGCTAATTATGCAGGGAGAGGTAGGTCATCTAGAGGAAGAGGCAGAGGAGGTAAGTCAGGTAGGGGGAGACCCTACAACTCATCACCTTGCAACATCTGTGGGTTGTCCAATCATACCACAGATGAATGCTACAAGAACTACAAAAATCAGAGAGGAAGAGGCTACTCAAGAGGTGGATACTCTCAAGGAAGAGGCAGATTCAACCAACATCAAAGCTACAATGGGTACAACAACCAATACAACAACAATTACAACAACAACCACAATGGAAGCTACCAAGGTGGATTCAGAAATAGAAGAGACTACAACAACTATACAGAGGAGCAAGATGACTCCTTATTGATCATGAACATGACCTCCAAGATAGGTACAAATGATGATCATTTATTCTACATTGACTCATGATGTTCTAACCATGTAGCTGGCAATGTGGCATTACTTTCTGATTTGGAAGAGCCCAAGGGCAAACATTAGGTACAAACAGGTGATGACACTAAACACTCTGTTGTCAAAGTTGGAAATGTGAAGACATGTGATGGTAATCAGAACCTATTAAGCAGGGTACTCTATGTACCAACAATAACTAAAAATTTAATGAGTGTTGGTCAGATTGTGGAGAAAGGTTTGCAGGTCAGATTCACACAACATGGAGCATATGTGGAGGATCCAAAACAAGGCTTTAGGAGATTAGCCAAAGGGGAGAAATCAGGTAGACTATTTACATTTGAGCTAGAAGATACAAAAAACATTGCTTTGTATAATTACAAGGATCAGACACTTTCAGAATTAGAGATATGGCATAAGAGATTAGGGCACATAGGTGAAAGGACTCTTAAGCAAATGTGCAGGGATCAATGTGTGCTTGGGATACCTAATGTATCCAAGCAACACATGATTTACAAATGTGGATCATGTCAATTTGGTAAGTCTCACAGATTACCCTACTCAAGGAAAGGTTTCATGCATGAAGACTACCTAGACTTGGTACACACAGATGTTTGGGGACCTAGCAAGGACCCTTCCATTTCTGGTTCAAGATATTATGTGTCTTTTATTGATGACTATAGCAGGTGGACTATTTTATACTTTATGAAGCATAAAGATGAAGTGTTTAATTGTTTCAAGAGGTATCTTGCACTTGTTGAGAATCAAACAGGTAGAAGCTTGAAGAGGCTAAGATCAGATGGTGGAGGAGAGTACTTCTCCAATGAGTTTGAAGATTTCTTGCAGGAAAGAGGCATCAAGAGGGAGATCACTACAAGGTACTCACCTGAACAAAATGGGATAGCAGAAAGAAGGAATAGACTTATAGTGGAAACAGCTAGGTCTATGCTCAATGAGAAAAAGTTGCCAAATTACTTATGGGCAGAGAGTGTGTCCACTGCCACTTATCTCATCAATAGGTTGCCATCCAAATCACTTGATGGCATGACACCATATGAAGCATGGCATGGTAAGAGACCCTCTCTGGATCATTGCAAAATATTTGGATGTGTAGCATATGTGCATATTCCCTCACAGGTAAGAGGAAAGCTAGATCCAAAGGCAGAGAAATGTATCTTCATTGGTTATGATTTGAACCAAAAGGGATACAGATTCTACAACCCCACAAACAAAGGCTTCAAGGTAAGCAGAGATGTCATATTTGATGAGAATGACTCATGGTATGAGAATGAATGCAGGAAAGTGAGTCTACCCTATGACATGGAGGAAGATTTTCCAAAGCTTACCAAGGAAGAGCCAACTCAGCAAGAAGATTCAAGCTCAGATGATGATACAATAAACCTTGAAGAGTTTAAGGCCTGTAAATCCAAAGGGAAGATGAAGATGAAGCAATTAGAGGATAAGCCAGAAACTTCTACTCAAGCAATAAGGAGATCTCAGAGAGAGAAGAAGAAGCCTATCAGATTTGGGTATGACACATCACTTGTAACTAAACATTCTGTATATCTTGCAAAAGACTTGTTGAATGAAGAACCAGGTACCTATGAAGAAGCAATTACAAAGCCAGAATGGAGAGAAGCCATGGATGAGGAGATAGAAGCCCTCCAAGAGAATGATACTTGGGACTTGGTACCCAAGAAGGACACTATGAAGGTAATAGGATCCAGATGGATCTACAAATTGAAGAAGAATTCAGATGGAACAATTAACAGGTACAAAGCTAGGTTGGTAGCCAAGGGTTTTGCACAAACTCAAGGCATTGATTATGAGGAGACATTTTCTCCTGTGGCCAAGATGCCAACTATCAGAGTTTTGGTGAGTGTAGCTGCATCCAAGAATTGGAACATGTACCAATTGGATGTGAAGAATGCATTCCTAAATGGATGGATATCTGAAGAAGTCTACATGTTACAACCACCTGGCTATGAAGATCCAAGAAAGGTACATTATGTTTGTAAATTGAAGAAGGCTCTGTATGGATTGAAGCAGGCACCTAGAGCATGGAACTACAGATTGACCACCTACCTTCAAGACCAAGGATTTGCGATGAGCAAAGCAGACACTTCTCTATTCATAAAGAGAAGTAATACAGAGGTAATTTACCTATGTGTTTATGTTGATGACATCATCATTACAAGTAATGATGTCAATGGGATTAGACACATCAAAGGACAGATGAAAGAATTCAAGATTAGTGATCTTGGATTACTAAAATATTTCCTAGGTCTTGAATTGATCTACACAAATTCAAGTATCTACATTACTCAAAAGAAATATGTACAGGATATGGTCAAGAAGTTTGGTTTGCAGGATGCTAAGGTATCTACTACTCCAATGGAGGTTAACCAAAAGCTAAGTGCTCATGAAGGAGAAGAAATCAAAGACATTACAGGATACCAAAGTATGGTGGGTAGTTTGAACTATGCTACCTTGACAAGAATTGACATAGCTTATGGTGTAAGTGTACTTAGTCAATTCATGCACAAACCAAGGATACCTCACCTAGAGGCAGCAAAGAAGATCTTAAAGTACCTCAAGGGAACTCAAAGTCATGGTTTGTATTTTCCTTATACATCAGATATTGACATAAAGGTTTACTCAGATGCAGATTGGGCAGGATGCAAGGATGATAGGAGAAGCACCTCAGGATATATTTGCTTTGCAGGAGATAAGCCTATCTCTTGGTCAGCTAAGAAGCAACCTACAGTGGCTTTGTCATCCACTGAAGCAGAGTATAGAGGGCTTGCCAATGCCACTCAAGAAGCTATCTGGTTGAAGCTTCTATATACAGAATTAGGTCTATTCACAAGACCACCTATTATATTTGGAGACAACACTAGCTCTCTTCACCTTGCAGCAAACCCAATTTATCATGCCAGAACAAAGCACATAGAGGTTCATTACCACTATGTGAGAGAGAAATTGCTAAGTAAAGATATACAATTGACATATGTTTCTACTAATATGCAATGTGCAGATTTACTTACAAAGGCATTGGATGGAAACAAGTTATGCAGGTTCAAATCTATGATTGGATTGCAGGAAGTGATTGAAGAATGAAAGAGAAGATTTAAGCCAAAGTGTTTGGCTTGAGGGGGAGCTGTTGGTGCAAGATAAGCCTACACACATTGGCTTGAACACTTGGAAGAATTGGTTTGGAACCCATGAAGGATATCTCTATGAGAAGCAAGAACCATAGGAACCTAGTCCTATGAGATATTATCTTTTACCCCTAGTAAAAGTCTTTATGACTTGGCATCTCTTGTAATCACTTACCTACCTCATAAGTCGTGGAAATTTGAATGTTGTAATGGAGAGAATATCTCCCTACTTTTAGAGGAGAGATTCAAGGGAGCCTAAGTTTGAATTTCAAATTCAAATGATCTCAAAACTTCTATAAAAGATACAATCAAAAAGTCGCGGTTAGTCCTGCCACTCTAGCTCACTCCCCGAGGCATATTTTTCATTGTAACTCATTGTGTGTGAGGGCTACTCTATTCCCAACATCACACTACCTCATTTAGCTGTGCTTGGCAAGCTAATGAGATTGTACAAACACATTTATCAATAGAAGTATACATTTTATCATCTCTGGTTTTTCTGAGTATCCTACTCCAAGTCTGTCAACTTCATCAGGGCATTTCTCTGGATCTACTGAACCAAATCAAGTGTTCTATAGCTCATTGGAACCAGCTCAAAGTCTACTACAAGCATACACAATTTCAAAGGATTCCATTCAGCCAATTGAGAGAAAATCGATTCGAAGTGCACACTGGTCTCAGTCTGCAGAGTTCCTGAAAAGTCGGGGGTGATTATAACTTTGCTAAACTTATTTCTCAGTGCATAGTTTATCAATTGAAGTGATTCTACTTGTGATTGGTAGCTTACTAAGGTACATTAATACTCCCAAAAGGAATTGTGCCAATTTTAAGTGTGCTGGACACACTGAGTAAAAGTCTGAGCAGGTATCATTACAGAAATAGAAAGTTTTTGCTTGGTCTTTGAAGTACAAAGTTATCTCTTTTGGTTTGATCATTACCCAAACCATTTCCAAAGTACATATATGGTTTCTTTATGTCATTTGGAAGCTAAGCTAGTGTACTAGGTATATCTGAAGAGAAAAGAGGGCAGGTGTGAAGCAGGTTTTGCAGCACCAACTGATTTCCTGGGTGCATCCATCCATCACTCTCAACATCTATCTGTCTGTCTATTTGTCTATCTATCTATCTATCTATCTATCTATCTATCTATCTATCTATCTATCTATCTATCTATCTATCTATCTATCTATCTATCTATCTATCTATCTATCTATCTATCTATCTATCTATCTATCTATCTATCTATCTATCTATCTATCTCTCTATCTCTCTATCTATCTATCTATCTATCTATCTATCTATCTATCTATCTATCTATCTATCTATCTATCTATCTA
>MU260313.1:27500-30000 GCA_020310875.1 Ceratopteris richardii
TGTAGGTTGCTTCTTAGCTGACCAAGAGATAGGCTTATCTCCTGCAAAACAAATATATCCTGAGGTGCTTCTCCTGTCATCCTTGCATCCTGCCCAATCTGCATCTGAGTAAACTTTTATGTCAATATCTGATGTATAAGGAAAGTACAAACCATGACTTTGTGTTCCTTTCAAATACTTCAAGATCTTCTTGGCTGCCTCTAGGTGAGGTACCCTAGGTTTGTGGATGAATTGACTAAGCACACTTACTCCATATGCTATGTCAATTCTTGTCAAGGTAGCATAGTTCAAACTACCTACCATACTTTGGTATCCTGTAATGTCTTTGATTTCTTCTCCTTCATGAGCACTTAGCTTTTGGTTAACCTCCATTGGAGTAGTAGATACCTTAGCATCCTGCAAACCAAACTTCTTGACCATATCCTGTACATACTTCTTTTGAGTGATGTAGATACCTGAATTTGTGTAGACCAATTCAAGACCTAAGAAATACTTTAATAGTCCAAGATCACTGATCTTGAATTCTTTCATCATCTGTCCTTTGATGTGTCTAATCCCATTGACATCATTGCCTGTAATGATGATGGCATCAACATAAACACATAAGTAGATTACCTCTGTACTACTTCTCTTTATGAATAGAGAAGTGTCTGCTTTGCTCATCACAAATCCTTGGTCTAGGAGGTAGGTGGTCAATCTGTAATTCCATGCTCTAGGTGCCTGCTTCAAACCATACAGAGCCTTTTTCAATTTACAAACATAATGTACCTTTTTTGGATCTTCATAGCCAGGTGGTTGTGACATGTAGACTTCTTCAGATATCCATCCATTCAAGAATGCATTCTTCACATCCAATTGGTACATGTTCCAATTTTTGGATGCAGCTACACTCACTATAACCCTGATAGTTGGCATCTTGGCCACAGGAGAAAATGTCTCCTCATAATCAATGCCTTGGGTTTGTGCAAAACCCTTGGCTACCAACCTAGCTTTGTACCTGTTTATTGTTCCATCTGAATTTTTCTTTAGTTTGTAGATCCACCTGGATCCTATTACCTTCATGGAGTCCTTCTTGGGTACCAAGTCCCAAGTGTCACTTTCCTTGAGAGCTTCTATCTCTTCATCCATGGCTTCTCTCCATTCTGGTTTAGTAATTGCTTCTTCATAGGTACCTGGTTCTTCATTCAACAAGTCTTTTGCAAGATATACAGAATGTTTAGTTACAAGTGATGTGTCATACCCAAATCTGATAGGCTTCTTCTTTTCTCTCTGAGATCTCCTCATTGCTTGGGTTGAAGTTTCTGGTTTATCTTCTAATTGCTTCATCTTCATCTTCCCTTTGGACTTCCAAGCCTTGAACTCTTCAAGGTTTATTGTATCATCATCTGAGCTTGAATCTTCTTGCTGAGTTGGTTCTTCCTTAGTGAGCTTTGGAAAATCTTCATCTATGTCATAGGGTAGACTTATCTTCCTGCATTCATTTTCATACCAAGAGTCATTCTCATCAAAGATGACATCTCTGCTTACCTTGAACCCTTTGTTTGTAGGGTTGTAGAATCTGTATCCCTTTTGGTTCAAATCATAACCAATGAAGATACATTTTTCAGCCTTAGGGTCTAGCTTTCCCCTTACTTGTGAGGGAATATGCACATATGCAATACAACCAAAGATTTTGCAATGATCCAGAGAGGGTCTCTTACCATGCCAAGCTTCATATGGTATCATGCCATCAAGTGATTTGGATGGCAACCTATTGATGAGATAAGTGGCAGTGGATACACTCTCTGCCCATAGGTAATTTGGCAATTTTTTCTCATTAAGCATAGACCTAGTTGTTTCTACTATAAGTCTATTCCTTCTTTCTGCTACCCCATTTTGTTCAGGTGAATACCTTGTAGTGATCTCCCTTTTGATGCCTCTTTCCTGCAAGAAATCTTCAAACTCATTGGAGAAGTACTCTCCTCCACCATCTGACCTTAGCCTCTTCAAGCTTCTACCTGTTTGATTTTCAACAAGTGCAAGATACCTCTTGAAACAATTAAACACTTCATCTTTGTGCTTCATAAAGTATAAAATGGTCCACCTGCTATAGTCATCAACGAAGGACACATAATACCTTGAACCAGAAATGGAAGGGTCCTTGCTAGGTCCCCAAACATCTGTGTGTACCAAGTCTAGGTAGTCTTCATGCATGAAACCTTTCCTTGAGTAGGGTAATCTGTGAGACTTACCAAATTGACATGATCCACATTTGTAAATCATGTGTTGCTTGGATACATTAGGTATCCCAAGCACACATTGATCCCTACACATTTGCTTAAGAGTCCTTTCACCTATGTGCCCTAATCTCTTATGCCATATCTCTAACTCTGAAAGTGTCTGATCCTTGTAATTATATAAAGCAATGTTTTTTGTATCTTCTAGCTCAAATGTAAATAATCTACCTGATTTCTCCCCTTTGGCTATCCTTCTGAATCCTTGTTTTGGATCCTCCACATAT
>MU260313.1:40000-52500 GCA_020310875.1 Ceratopteris richardii
TACCATGCTGATTGACATAGACCATTCACCAGTGCTACTGTTCCATACTGGTTCAGGAAATATTGAGAATTGAATTGCTTTATATTCTTTGGCAAGCAACATCGGGTAACTACACCAAGCTGAGTTTCACATATTCTCTTTAGCTTCCCATATACAGGAGTCTTCTCCTCCAGAACTACCTTTTGCAGATATCTCCTTGGCTGCTCTGGTACATACAGTAGTTAAGCATCACTCAAGTTGTGGACCTTCAAGCTCTTCACTCCCACCATAGTAAGAGGAAACCTTAGTTGTGGATGCCCTGCTCATGCTAAGTTCTTGACATTTATGAGATAAGGCAGCAATTGAATCATCTCCAAGCCAAGACACACTTCTATCCAAACTGATAAATGCCCAGTAATCGATGGTTCAATCTTCAACTAAGCATGACTCATTCATGTTCCATGAGCGAAACCTGGGAACAAGTTCTTCCTCGTTTTTTTTTTTTTTTTTTTTTTTTTTTTTTTTTTTTGGGAAAAATTATCACAAAACAAGAACACAAAAGTTAGTATCAGTAGAAAAAATTTGACATATGTCAATGTGCTCTTGTGTTTAGGATTCTCAAGTGTGTCTATGCACGACCATGTAATGTGGCCCTATAATGATGCATACTTGGGAAATGCATGACCTGAATGGTGCATAAGACAGGGTTGTGCAAAGGGCACATGGTTGTCGCTCGTCGAGGTTTTCAATGTTATTTGCAGATATTGATGCCATCTTTGTTGGAGGTATCCATTGTATCTCGAGAGGACAACTGATCATTCCTCCTTGTAGGGATCCATTTGAGAACAGTCTGCAACTGGGTAGAGATCACCTTTGCCCACTTCGTGTTTGAATGATCTCCTGAGGGTTTGATCCATCGTGGCTGGCTCTTTATTTTGGTGGATGCTATCAGTGCTTTCGTCTTCCAAACCCATATCCTTGCAGAAGAGGTTCTTTGATCTTTATTGGAGCTCTGTGCTTGATTCAGTTCTTTACCTCGCCTTGGTGTCTTTGTTGTGCAGGTTGTTGCCTTGAAATTCCCCCTTGGATTTTGTCTGAGCTTAGGCTTGATTGCTTGGGGTCCTTGGATTGGAAGTGGTCTTTCTTGAGGATAAGTCATGGTAGGCCTAGACCATAGATTTTGAAGTCTAGTGTGAGGGGACTGATTTTGTGCCAGGGCTTTCTTTGGTACCCATATCATAGTGCGATTTGGTTGGGCTCTAAGTAATTTCTTGGCCACCCAAATTTGCTTGACATTACCAAGAAAATGTGATTTCTGTTTCTTGATGTAAGGGTCTTTTGGGCCTTCTATGTGAGTTTTTTGAGAAAACTCATCCTTACATGGGGAGTGCAACAAGGGTTGATCTTCTATACCTACATCAGACTTATGCAAGGGATCAATGGGCTGTGTGGTTTGAGATTGATCTAGAGATTCATCGAGACATTTATCCTTATTACACATAGAATCCCTAGGTGTACAAATGGGTGATGGATTGTCATGATTCACCCTAGAGTCGACCTCCTTTTCCACATCAGTGATACACAACAGTGGTTGATCATCTCCTTCTTGACCATCTGAGTGCAGATCATCCCTACTTATGGCTTCATGAGGGGAATCCAAATTTACAGGAAGAGAGGGTCCTTCCACATCCCCCAAACACTTGGAGTCCTCCATATCTCCATTCTCTAAGGTTTCCTGTGATTTACTCAAAGAAGGATCAGATTCAAAAACATGAGTAGAAAGAAAAATTTTCTCATTAAAAGCAAGCTCTGTGAAAAGATGATTTTGCCCCCAATCATCATAAGGTGGATAGTCATTAGGATTTTCCATAGACACATATGTAGAAGCATGGATGATAGGTGGAGAAGGCACCTCAAATTCTTGATGATTTTGTTTAATGAACCTTTGGGTGCCAATGATCAAGCCTTCATCTATACAATCCATGACAAAGAATGTTTCCGAAAATTGCATATCACCCACCATAACAGGCAACACAACTTGACCCATGCATTCATAATGTTCATCATCCATGAGGATAGAAGAATGAGTTGTTGGTTGTATGTTCTCAAAAAGAATGGTCAAGAAGTCAATATGAATCAAATTCCACTCACAATGAGGATTGATATATGCACTTAACCTTCTACATTCATATCCTATTCTTATATCCACCAACATATTGTGATATTCTCTTGTTGCAAATATGGATCCGACCCCCCTAGACATTTCCCCCGTTTCCTCGATTCCTTGCAATTTTTCTCTAAATGTTTCATCTTGATGTGATATTATCTCATGTATTTCATGTTTATCGCCCTCCGTTTTTTCGATCTTAGCCCCTTTTCTTCTATCTTTTGCTTTTTTCTTTCCCATAACACAATTTTCTCCCCCTTTGTATTGCTCAAAAATCCTTGGGAGCCCCCCTGGTTTCCTAGTCCCCCCTGAGGGTCAACTTCAAATTATCCTATCTCAAAATCAACGCATTATTCTTGAAAAAAAACAGTTGAGATCGTGTAGGATTTGAAACGAGCTTTCCAACAAGCTATAGAGCTCAAAAAATGGACTTTGGATGAGAAAGTTATGTCAAATCAGGCTCCTGGGGGTCAAAACAGGCAAACAGGACCTTTGGAGAAAATCGCGATTTTGTGAACTTTCTGAAAATCGCGATGCTGTGAAGTAAAAAAAAATCGCGATGTTGAGCACAGAATCGTGTTTTTGAAAATCGCGATTTTGAGCAGAAAATCGTGATTTGAAAATCGCGATGTTGATCACAAAATCGTGTTTCTGAAAATCGCGATTTTGATCACAAAATCGTGTTTCTGAAAATCGCGATTTTGATCACAAAATCGTGTTTCAGAGAATCGCGATGTTGATCACAAAATCGTGTTTCAGAGAATCGCGATGTTGATCACAAAATCGTGTTTCTGAAAATCGCGATGTTGATCACAAAATCGTGTTTCTGAAAATCGCGATTTTGACTCAGAGAATCGTGATTCACAAAATCGTGTTTTTGACTGAAAATCGTGTTTTCTCAGAATCGTGTTTTTGACATGAAAATCGCGATTTTGAGCAAAAATTCGTGTTTTCTCAAAATCGTGTTTTTGACTTGAAAATCGCGATTTTGTCCCACAGAATCGTGTTTTTCTCAAAATCGTATTTTTGGCTGAAAATCGTGATTTGTGAGAATCGCGATTTTGAGCAGAAAGTCGTGTTTTTTCACAAAATCGTGTTTTTTTTTTTTTTTTTTTTTTTTGCTGAAAATCGTGATTGGTGAGAATCGTGATTTTGAGCAGAGAATCGTGTTTTTTGAAAATCGTATTTTTCACCTGAAAATCGCGATGTTGAGCACAAAATCGTGTTTTTGAAAATCGCGATTTTGAGCAAAAAATCGTGTTTTCACAGAATCGCCTTTTTCACAAAATCGTGTTTTTGCTGAAAATCGTGATTGGTGAGAATCGCGATTTTGAGCAGAGAATCGTGTTTTTCAGAGAATCGCGATTTTGAGCAGAGAATCGTGTTTTTCAGAGAATCGCGATTTTGAGCAGAGAATCGTGCTTTTTTGAGAAAAACACAGAATCGCGATTTTTTTCAACCAACTTTTAGGCGGGAAAACTGAAAATCGTGATTTTTCAAAAAATTTTGAATTTTCACAGAATCGCGATTTTCATCACAGAATCGCGTTTTTTGGCGGGAAATTCAAATTTCTGAGCGCCGGCTATGGCGAGCTCCGTATGAGCAGAAAATCATGAAAAAAATACAGCGCTTGCTCTCCCTTGCACCTCCTAACTCCTTCCCACACAATAATGCATGAAAAATGGTACGAAGATGGTGAAAATGCACTAAAAAACAAGAATTTTCTATGAAGAAGAAGATGGAAGAAGGTGGAGATGATGATGATGATGAAGATGAAGAGGAAAAAACAGAAAATGAACTGAAATGACTGTTTTTTTACCTTCCAACGTCGCAAATCTACGATCTTACCATCACAACGCTCGTCCTCGAAGCTCTCTCCCCGGCAACGGCGCCAAAATTTGGTGTAGCTCAAGCGTAAGCACCACCTCCTTTACTTGTCAATCTGCGGAGACGTGAGGACCGGTATGAAGACCACGAGCAAGTGAAGGCACAAGTGCGTGAGTGAAAGCACACAAACATGCACACACATACACACACACGCGCACACGGTAAGATCAAAGAGAGGAACAATGGAAGAATTTTGATTACTAAAGAAATCTATTACAAAGATGAAATCTACAAGAAGCTAACCTCAAAAATGAGCTCTCTAGCTCTTTTTATAGTTTTTTGACTAGTTTTGGCCCTGTCCAGACCTAGTGTCCGGCCTAGTTAAAAATTAGGTTCCAGGGCTTATTTGAGGGCTCAAACGGAGTCTAAAAATTATGAAATTTGGTACGATGGTACTTCTAATGCTCCTCAAGCTCGAGGACTCCTCGGCTTGCACAAAATGGAGCTACCAAAATAGAAAATGGTATTTACAATGATTTTAGTGATGGAAATCACTATTTTTGTAGGGGATTCTTATGAAAAGTTGACAGTTACTTCATGGAGCTCCCTACGTGCTCCTTCGTCTTGTGTGTTTCCACCTTTCTGATGTGCTTCCATGCTTGTGCTTGACTTTGAGTTCCAACAGCTCCACTGTCATGAGTTGAGTATTTGTTTGTTTGATGGGATGAACCAAATTTTGTAGTTCTCTATCAGTTAGTCTCTTCAGTACATTCCAGTCAGGAATCAATTTTTTTAGTTTTTAGAGAGAGTGTGAGAGGAGGAAGGAGGGCATGTGTAAGGGTATATGTGTGTGAAGAGCATGAGTGTTGGCTTTTGTGAGTAGCTTAGATGTGGGTGAGAGAGAGAACAAAGGAAAAGAAGTAAGATTGAATGAATGACAGAGAGAGACAGAGAGAGAGAGAGAGAGCAAAAAAGAAAGTGTGAGTAAGAGGGTGTGTATGTGAGTGCATGCGAGGTGCATAGGGTCGCTAGGTTTGTGGAAGGATAGGTGTGTGCAAGTGTGCATGTACTATAGGTGTGATCATATGAATGCATAAGTGAGTGGGTGTGTGTACAAAGTAAGTGGGTGGTTGAGTGATATGTATACATGAGTGTATGTGTGTATGTGAGAGTAAGCGAGAGGGGGAAGTAGGAGAGAGAGCAGGAGAAAACAAACGAGAGTGTTTGTATAAGGGAGTGAATGCATGAGAGCAGGTGAGGGGATGGTCGAATATATCTGTTTATAGATGTGTGCACGAGAGGAAGAGAGCTTGGAGAGTGAGAGTGCAAGGACAGGGGTAACCTTCATAACCCATATAAAATGACTCAAAGACCTTGGGTGCCTCTTAGCAACTTTCCACTATTTCTAGGCTCTTTCAACAAAGATCTCAATGCCCACGTTCAATTATTTGAAGTAATTTGTGATGTGCATGAAATAGTAGATGACAGTAGAAAACTGTATATCTTCCATGTGACTTTGAGAGGTGATGCAAGTGAATGGTATGCTAACTTAGCCATGCAAGAGAGAGCAAATTATGATGACCTAAAAACTAACTTCTTGAGGAGGTTTAGAGGTCTAGGTTTTGAAGAGAAACTAGAAGAGAAATTGGACCACTTACGACAAGGGGCTAGCAAGAATATTGATAAATACATAGATCGAATGGATACCATTGTGAGGAAATTGGGAAACAATGCACTTGATACAGAGACCTTGAAGAGGAGATTCCTAGTGGGTTTAGATGATGGAAAAGTTGAAGAATATATCAGGTTGAAGAAACCAGTTAGTCTTGAAGAGGCAAAGCATGAAGTGAGGATCTGGGAAGAGGTCCAATGTGTGCTTCGAATTCATAGAGAGAGATTGATTACACAGACAAGAAGTCTAGGAGAACACCAAGAGAGCTCTAAGATAGTTGAGATCACTAACGAAAAGGTATTGGAGCTTGTAGAGAAGCTAAAAGTTGACAATATTGCAAGAGTGAAACTCATTTGCCCAGTGAAGGTGAGAGTAGTCGAGAGTTTTCAAGAATCGAGCACACTACAACCAAATGGTGAATGGCAAAGAAAGAGGATGTGTGGTGCAAATGATTGGAATGGTGGTGTAATTCAAGCCCATCAAAAAGATGGAATACTGAAAAGAAGAATGAATTGGAATCCACGACCACCTATACAAAAAGTGGAATTTGACTCAAGGAAGTTAGTCTGTTGGAGTTGCAATCAAATGGGACATATGGCTAGAGAATGCCCAAGCTTACGAGGATTGATGAGTAATACTCCCATGAATGGATATGGTGAGATAAGGGAACATGTAAAGGATGAGTATATTGCAAAGATGGAAGAACATCTTTAGGAAAGTTGAAGGTTTTGATGATTGTAGACCCAAAGTGCACTCGAAACCACCAAGAAATGTTATTGCTAACCAAGGTGTTCTAGAGCTGGGAGTGTTCCTTCAAGCTCAAACAAGTAGATGCGAAGGAAGACCATGTGGAGATGAGAGGTCCAAGAAGAAAGAACCCATACTTGCAAGGGAGAAATATGGACACAAGAATAATGAGATCATAATGCCTAAAATTGTTGATGTAGCAGAATGTGACTCTCAAGAAGATGTCGGGTTGCAATGCAAAGTCCAACAATTAGAACATCACATGGAGAAGCTAAGAGATGTAGTTTCTCACCTAGAGAGAGAGTTGGCACAAGAAAAAGAATGTAGGATACAACAACAAGAAAAAGTGAAGGAGATAGAAAGAGAGACATGCAAGTGGTTCAATGATGCACAAGACATAAGGGATAAGGAAAATAAAAAGATAGATCAACTAGTGCAGGAAAATGAAGGATTTTGAGAGTTGATCAAGAGGTGGGAAATTGACCAAAGAATTCAAAGAGAGAAGATAGTGGATGAAATGGAGAAATGGAAATAATTAGAACAAAAAGTTGAAGTGTTGATGGAAAGGTTACAAACTTTGGAGAGGGAAAAAATAGACAAAATAACATCAAAAGAAAAAGAAGAGAGATTGGGTTCTCGGCATGATGAGAACAAAGAATGTAGGACTAAAAAGAAATTAAGCACTAGAGAAAAAGTTAGTGGAGATTGAGTGGTGGTGAGTCAAAAAGGAAAGGAAAATGGAACTGAGACAGGAAAGAAAACTACCATATCAGTAGAGAGCAGCAATTAAAGCACGGAAACACCAATAGCGAAGAGGATCCTCAAGAAAAGTGAAACTAGGGACATGGGGAAAAAATGCAAGGGCACATTAGGTGATGGCAATGAGAAAATGAAAGGAAGTTTGAGGATTCTTGCTGAAGAAATAGATCATAATGAGAGAAAATGTGTGAAGCAAGGTGATAAAGAAATTGGTGAGGGATATGCTCTCACAAAAGATGAAGGGTTTATTAGAGAAGATAAATTTTTGAAACAGGTGACTCCTTTGTACGAGGAGATAGAGAGAAAATGTAAGGGTGTAGCAACATGTGAACAAAAATTTCGTGATCTACGTGATGCAGCTAATGACTGGGAGAAGAAGACATGGGGATATATGTGGTTGTGCCGTATGAACTCATGCTTTGAAGAAGAGGAGCATTTTGAAGAAGACGAGCATTTGTAGGAAGTTATGAGCTGGGGGAAGGTGAAGTGATATGGATGTTAGAATGTCGAGTGTAAATAAAAAAGAGGATGAAGGATATTGATGAGAAGAGTGTGCCTTCTCTTCAATGGCATGTTGGTGTTGCAACACTAGAGTAGGATGGATCGAGTTTGTACGGCATAGACATGAGAGGTCTTGTGAGATGAGGATTCTATGGTTAGGGGTGGATTTTTGGGGAAGACGTGTGGCAAGGGGATTGTTTTGGAGAGGTTTGGAATGGGGTGGATTTGAGGAGAAGTTAGGGCAAGGGGTGGTTTTTGATGAAGAGAGAGATAAAGCTCGAAAAGGGGTGGAATCCTATCTAGTTTTTGCAAGACAATGGTTTGTCAAGAGGGATGAATGAGGAAGTCAATAGAAACAATGGTTTGCAAGAGGGATGAATGAGGAAGTCTCGAGGGGGGACAGAAGAGAGGAGAGGGCATGATGCCTAGATGGGAATATGTGTTTATGTGTCGTGGGGATATGGGTTGATGTAGACTCCTGATGGAGCATGTCAAATCAGAGCTCAAGCTTGGCCGAAATTTAGTTTGTTGCATGTCTATAGAAGACTTAGACTTGAGCGATCTAATCATATTAGCTATCTTGTTAGTTTGCAAGCTTCTTGAGAGTTGTGCACTTGGACTCTTAGTTTGTGCTATGGCTTGTGAAGTCTTGAATCAAGTTGATGACAAGAATTTTGATGAGTTAAACAAAGGTTAGACATGAAAGGTTCTTGCTAGTGTGTATACATGGTCAAAACATCGTCAAAGAGAAGTGAATGGACTACTGAAAGTCAAAAATTTGGACTCAATTGATGAATAAAGAAAAGAGCAAAGGAAAAGGAAAATGAGAGAAGATAGTTTAGGTGGAAAGGGAACGGTAAACACGAGAGATATACAAAAGTAGGAAAGAAACCATATGAACCAGGGGGGAGTCAAATACAGAAATTCATTCTTACTTAACCAAGATCTTCGTCCTCTTTTTTGCTATTGTGTACTTGTGCTCTGTGTCCTCTCTGTTATACTGTGCGCCTTCGCTTTCTGTCAATCACCATGGAAGCTCTAGCCAACATTACCACCTTTAGTGCTGGTGTATCTCCTGACTTGAGTGAGTTCTTGCATGCCCGTGGGTTATTGGCATTTGCCGAATTGCCTTGAAATTCAGTCGAACCTCATCCTTTCTTTGCTCAAGTTATTGCCAGTATTGCCGATATCCCCTAGATGGAGACCTGTTGGCCGATCACCTACCTCAATCCATGTGTAGTCGTTACACTGAAAACTGTGGTTGAAGGGTTCCATTTACCTCAAGATGGCAGTGTGGATGTCCCTCTACTACCTATGATGACAGTGAAGCAATTATTCCCTCGCCAATCTTCTAATGATTTTGCTATCCTATGCCGACCTGAATCAAAATGCTCTGCCCTACAATTTTTGGTGTCTGCTCTCAACCTCCAGAAATGCACATATGGGATCTCTTGACCTTTTTATTCCATGATCGATGCTACTGCCCGCAAAGTCATTAACTCGGCATTATTTTTCTTTCGTCCAATTCACCGTGAATGTCAAGCAATTTTGTGACAACTAGCTAAAGGTGATATCCCTTGGACTCATCTTCCTCATCTTCTCTCTTTTCTCCTTCCTGTTGTTCAACCTATTTAGCCTCCTCCGATGAATACCCTCCTTTTCCGCGAAGAATCAGAGCAAGTTATGGGTGTTGATGATGATAACAACAATCTTCTGCAATTTTTCCGAGGAAAGCATAGGAAACTCAGTCCCTCGCAGAGTCAAGCACAACCCTCTCTTGCTACCGTAATTCTATAGGACACAGATTCCTCTGAGCAAGTCCTTTCCACCCCACCATCTCCTAAGGGTCAAACTGATAAGGACACGATCATGGAAGATGTTCAACCTATCGACATGGTTGATCAGCAATAGCAGAAGTTTACTGATCAAGCACTCGACACTGTCATAGATTCTCTTCACCTAACGGATCAAACACAAAATGAGGAGTCTCTCGTTCATCAAGATGCTCAACCTGGTACGGTAATCTCCACTGTGCACCCTTCTTCACTGAAAGCTACGACTCACAGTACCCATACTGAGTCTATCGTGACATCTCCCCTTTCCTTGTCTAAGGTGCCATTACCTCCTAGTCCTCCTCCCTCACCTCATCATTCGGTGGTTGTTTCCCATTCTCAACCTATTCCTTCTTCTCCTAATTATTCTCCCCCTTCCTCTTCTGCCACCATCTTTGTCAACCCCTCTAGACCCGTTTCCACCTTTACAGTACCTGATTCTTTTGCCCAGTTAGCCCAAATAGGTGATTTTCTCATCCACCTCTCTAAGCAACTCCCTCATCAGCTACATGATGCTCATCAATCCCTTCGTATTGAATATCAAGACAAAGTAGACTTGTTGGAAGCACACATCGCACCACTCTAAGAAGAGATTCTAGCAGTAAAAGCATATGCAAATTTATTATAGGATCATATTACAATTTTACAAGGACAGATGACCCAAAAAGATGATATTATTGTGGCTCGAGAAGTAGAGATTGCTCAACTCAAACACACCATGAAGGATAAGGAGGATGTTGTGCACGCGTTAGGTTCTCAGTTGGACACACCACTCACACCAGGTTTATTACAGTAAAACAGGCTTATCAAGTGTTGGTTGAAAAGGCATTATAAGCGGAGACAGAACTAAAGAAGGTTACCGAAGAGTTACCATAAAAGCTAGATTTTGGATAAGAAATTGGACGAACCATCAAGCTCAAGAAGGAAATTGAATCTATTCAGAAAGAAAGACAAGACTTCTTTAGGACTACGCAATTTCAGCAACAGGAATTGGAATGCAGGGAGAAACAATTAGGTATCCAGTAGGATTGAATATCAAGAATTGATGCAGAGATCGAAGAAGCAAGGTTACATAGAGATGCCGCTTTGGAGAATGAATTTTATTTGCAAGAAGCCTTTTTGCATAATTAGACTGAAATTTTGTTGTCGCAAGTCATAGCTTCTAGTTCTGTGCGGATAGACGCTCATCTAGTAGAACCCCAAATTTAACAAGAACTGTTAGAAGCGTTGAAGTAGAAAATCTCCCACACTTTTAAACTAGCACGCACCATGTATATATAGGGTATCATTGATTACTCTTAGCCTTTGTAAAATAACTGTCTGGGTTCGAGTCCACCATGTGTGTCAGTGTTAGGCCACCAGAAAGGAATGTAATTCTATTTAGTAGAAAATGTAATTAGGAACAGACGCACATCAAAAGGATGTCGTGCAATCGTTGTAACCTTTTTTGATAATAGATGAGGTGATTGGAAGAGATAGACAGGGGCGTTGCCGGACTATGCATCTAGGCGATGTGTTTGGAGATTGATTCCAATGCTATTATATACACTATTGTATCGTTCTATTCTATTTATTTTAAATAACTGCGGTGCTATGTTGATATTCGGTGAGTCATTGGTGAATTGTAAGGTTAATGGTGATGGTGTGCTAGCAAACATTAAGAACTCGCATATTTGGGTGTGGTGAATATTACGTTCTATTGCATACTGGAGATTAGTAGTTAAGTTCGTCGGAATTGTCAGATAAGTAATGAAGAAGTTACTACAATAATGAAGTGGCTAGGAAAATATATATAGGACCTCTGTACTACAGACCCCTGACCATCCCAAGAACCCATGAATAGTCGGGAATTATGTTATAATTAATCCGACAAATAACAAATTAACAGAAGTATATGACTACATTGACACAGGTGATGACATGGATGGAAGGATGGGTTGAATGGTGGCATGCTGATTACATACGAGTAGAAAGTCGGAGTATGTTTTGTGTGATTTTTGTGTTTGAATAGGTGGGATGATCGGTTATGATGTTTTATGTGTATTCATGGAAGTGAACTAATTTTTTGCATGAAGTGGCATGAAGGAAGCAAAAGTGCATCAAATGGTGGAATGGCTTGTCGAGGACGGCTTGGTGAGCAGAAGGGGGGAGTATTTTAATGATACTCACTGTAACTTTTTTTTGCACTAACATATCTTCATGGTGCAAAAGAGATGGTTGATTGCAAGTATTTTGAAGCAAAAATATGTGTTGGTAACCATAAGCTCCAATCAAAAGTTGTTGGACTTCAATAGGAAGCAAGGTCCTTGAGAGGCCTCCAGTGAGAGATGTGGTCTCACCGATAGCTTTGCTTACAAGATATAAACACTAAGTGCAAGTCATATTGGAAACCCACCTTGAGAGGAGGCAATGATGCTCATGGTGAGATAATGGAAATCTCATGCAACTCGAGATCTTTGAAGGAAGGGTGGAAACTTCCAAAAAGAAGGAGGATTTAGAGGAGCACCAATGGGGGGTGGCTGGTACGTGCCTCACAGAGGTGGATCAGGGGGCTGCTCTCTTGCTTTTGGGTTTCCATGCCTTGAGCTCTAGAGGGACTCTGTGTTCTTCATCGTCAAAGGCTGGAGGTGCACACCCAGAGGGAGAGGGAGACTCGAAGGAAAGGCATTGGGGATCGACATGTAGGTGACAAAAACTAGCAGGGGGCTCTAGCGAGCATCCATCCTCAAGAGTAGGTGGAGTGCGTGTTGGTAGGGGCAACTAGCAGACCTCGTCGAGTTTGCCCTCCTCCTCCCCGATGTGGATCGATCACTGGTTTGAAGTCTACTGGAGAAGCTCGAATGGGAGCCTGTGTGATGGTGGTCATCAAAAACTCTCAGGGTACCATCGTTCAGTTGGCTAGGCTTGAGGGTGAGCGGCGAGTTCTCAAGGTTTCCCAGTATACTGGAGCTCAATCGATTTTTGGTTGACACATTCTTGGTGACTGTTCCATTTCACACCCGTTGAGGAGAATCAA
>MU260313.1:57500-140000 GCA_020310875.1 Ceratopteris richardii
GGACTCTAGAGTGAGGGGTTGAGGGGTTTAAGGAAAGGGAAGATGGAGTGAGGGGTTAATGAGGAAAGGGAGAAGTGAGGGGAAATGTCTAGAATTGGTATAAAGTAAGGGGCATGTGCAAGTGAGAAATCACATGTTAAATGTGTGAAAATCATATGGGGCTTGACCAAAAGGAGGAAAAAGTGATATATTTGGGGGAAAATAAATTTAAAAATGAGCTCAATGGTGTCCAAAAACATGAAATTCACTCCAAGTTTGAAAAAAATGGCCACCCAAACTGCAATCTAGAGCCGCAGAGTATGTATATGTAAAATAAAAAAATAGGCCAAACCATAGGATAAAATTTTATCCTATGTTCTTTGGGGGGATGGGGGGGCATGTGACAATGGCAAAGGGGGGGGGGGGATTTGGGCTTTTTTTGGTTCAATGAAAAGCAATGTACCACTTTTTTCAAAAGTATAGCCAAAATAGAAAAAATCAAATTAAATACCAAGAGAAATCCAAAAAAAATCAAGAAAATTTTCTAAGCAGTGCCCATGTAGTGGGATTTAACATACATTATTTCCTTAGCAGAGCTATCAATACTTTATTTGGGGATTTCCTTGTCCATTGGCCCTTGGATAATATGCACATGAAGTGTGATGGATAACCTTGTACTTGTTAAAAGCTTGATACAAAACTTTGTTAACAAAGTGTGTTCCTTGATCTAAATTTCAAGTGGACAACCAAACCTACAAAAGATGATGCTATACAAGAAATTCGCAACTATTTGGGTTGTACAATCTCGAGAAGCAATAACGTTGGTCCACTTAGTTTCATAGTTAGTGGAAACCAACAAATACTTATCATTTCTTGGAAAGGATGTAGGATAGATAGGTCCTATAAAATACAATCCCCACTTTTCAAATGGTTGCCATGATGTGGAGACAACCAATGGATGATGTCTCTACTTTGTGGGTTTTGGACCACATCTTTGATAGAAATCACATGCCTGAGCCCTTTCATTGGCATCTTTGAATAATGTAGGCCATCATAAGCCTATATCTAGGATTCTATGGCTCATAATATGGCTATGGTTTCCATGCACTTCCTAAGAAGATTATCCTTCTTGTATCTGTATAATTTGCCTTCAATAAATGTAAAAGGCATGCTCTTGATTATCAACCTCTTCCTTTGCATAGAATTAGCTTTATTCGGATACTTACTTGTCTTGATAAAATCTTTGATATCCTCATACCATCCTTGTGCTTTAACTGTGAACAACTCAACATGTGGGAATTCATCGTCCACTCCAATTGCCTATTTCTTTAGGCTAATCCTAGATGTATGATCAACCATAACATTTTTCCTGCTTGGTCTATGTACTATATTGAAATCAAATTCTTGTAATAATAGAAGCCACCTCCATACTCTTCCTATTGCTTGTGGCTTATTTAATAGATATATAAGTGGTTGGTGATTAGTAATTATGAAGAATTTTACCCCAAGCAAGTAATGGTGAAATTTTTGGATACCAAATATCAGTGCCAAGGCCTCTCTTTTGGCATGGGAAAAGAGATATCTTCAATATATTTCTTTACCTTGCAGGTAGATTCCTTCTTGGTATTTGAATCAACTTTATCTATGCTACACTTAAGAGGCATGTTCTTCCCTCTTCTATGGCTTGTCACTAGTTCATCCAATCTAGCAACTTGCATGGTCTCCTCTTTGTCTTCATAAACTTCGTTTTTGCTTGATTCATTTGGAAAAGATACATAGCAAGAAAATGAGTTGCTCACTTGTATCCAGGACAAAATGTCTTCTTCCTCATATAAATCCAATTTTGAGCTATCCATCATATCTTTTTCCATACAAATGCCAATTGTTTGCATCATGCTAGTATGTCCCTAGTTGTCTAGCCCTTCTTCCAAATATATATGTTTAAGCTATTTTCCTTCATGTTTTACCCATAGAGCATCCTTGCCCCAATCATGTAAAACACCAGCATGTCTTAGCCATGGTCTCTTAATCAATAGAGAAAAACCTCCATCTACCTATGGGAATTTTAATACAATGAAGTCCAAAGTAAAGATGTTACCTTGTACCTAAATTGGAATTGGGGAACCACTCCCATTGGTCTTACTTTGCTTTGCCTAGTCAATGTTACAGTGAAGTTGGATGGTCTTGATGGTTGCAGTCCAAGTTTTTCCATAGTATATTCAGGCATGACGTTAATGCTTGAGCCACCATCCACTATAACTCCTTGTACATGTTGTACTTTAATAGTGATAGTGAGTTTTGGGCTCTTATAATCTATAAGGGGGGGCTTCCCATATAACTTTACCCTCACTCATAGCATTTGCCTTTGCACCTAGAGTGGATGTGGAGGCTTCATCAATTATCTACAAAACTTTGATAAGAAATTATTGCATCCATTTTTAATAGATAAAAAACATTAACCTCCTTTTTAATAGATTTAAATAACCTTCAAGCCTCAGATTCCATAGGAGCATGGGATATGTGTGACTTATCAAGCTCCTCCCAGTCCTTATTGAATGCATGTCCAATGATCTTAGTTGTGCTTGTAAGTTCTTCTTTTGCTTGTGTCTCTACACTTAGAGTTGGCCTATCATCGTGTCCCCTTTTCTTTGTTCACTTCATTTGTGCTTGACTCTTGGCACTTCTCTTCTTGAGGGGATTTCCCTTTACTTCTTGTATGCATACAAAAGGTTCAATTTCTTATAGATGTACCACTGTGGCAGATGGTGATGGCATGTTGTTTTCCTTTGCAACTCTTTCCTTACTCATAGAGATCATCTGAATGTGAGGCCTTGATGTGGATGCCTTGTTATTTGGGCAACAATTTGTGTAGTGTTCTCTAGCTTCTAGGAAATTTCTATAGGGAAGAGAATTCTCTGGTAGAGGACATGTGCTTTGATAATTTCCACATTCCCTATACCTAAAACAAATTATTGGCCTTCTAGGCTCATTTCCAAAATTACCTTGAGGACATGGGTTGTAGGTATTACCTTGACTTGATGCAATAACCATCACATTTGTTGGTCATCTGACTCCTCTTTCTCCCCAATGTGCTTGCACGGGCATTCCTCTTGAGTGATACTCATGGGATTCATGGCCAGTTTTCTTGCATAACTGGCAAGTCACACTTAAGAGAGGGCATTCACTTACCACATGGCTTGGTTTGCTACACATGGTGCACCATAGTCCACTTTTGATGCCACTTCCTTTTTTAGCTTTAATGCTTCAATTTCATGCCTTATTTGAGTCACTACACTTTCTTCTTCTTTGTGGGGCTTATTTTTTCTTAGATTCTCAAGATCTTTCCTGAATTGTGTTACTCTCCCGTCAATGTCCATAGGGTATGATAGACTAGAAGAGCCGATTCCATATTGGTGTCTACTTTGCTCTAATTCAGCCACAAGTGCTTTGGCTCTAGTAACAAATTCAGGAAATGTCTGGTTTTTCACTATGTTTCCTCGTTGAAAATTTGCTTTGAAGGCATCCTTCATTAAATCCCAAGTAGCAAAATGATTGTTCATAAATTGGCTAGATGATTTGTCTTCTAGACCCTCCAATGTTGCTTGGAAGAGGATTAAAAATGGATCTTATCTTCCCATTAATCCCCTTGTTTTACATAGGGCTAAAAATCATTTGACATGCTCATCAGGGTCTTCATGTGATTATCCTCTAAAGGAAGGAAATTTTATGTTCAATTATGAAAGTAAAGTTTCTAGGTATACTTGAGCTTCCATATTTCATACTAATGATGAGAGGAGGTATTGGGGTATCCAACTCTTGTAGCGTTCCAAACTATAGAAAAGGCCACTATGATTGTAATCGAGTACTTCTTCTACTCAAGGGAGGCTCTTCCTTAGGGAAGTATACCTTGTGACATTTATGTGTTTAGGTACACTAATCGATAGTAAAGATATAGTAGAGACACAGAGAAGGAAAAGATGACCAATGCACACATAAGAGAAAATCCAAACTTCTTAACACTTCTAATGGTTACAATGATCTAGACATAATCCAATTGAACATTACATTGGATGAGCATGCCATTCTAGATGCAAGAAGAAATCAACATAAGAAGTGCTAATCAACACAAGGACTAATGTAATAATGAGGAACTCTCTGCAAGAGAAGTGCAGCGGAGATGCAACGGACTCCAAGAGATATGCAATGGAAATGCAAGAGACTGACTACGCAATCACTCTGTAATGCTAATAGCCAACTCCATTGGGAGGCCAACACTCTGTATAATCACCATAGAGTGGCCTCAATAACATTGTGTAAGTAGCAATAAAATGCAGAGAGTGGCCAAGAAATAGCCCTAACAAGCGGGAGAACAACAATAGATCAATGGCATATGATGCAAGAGATCAGGATATGATGCCCCAATTGAGTGCCAAACATCTGATTGTATATGCCCAAGGGTAGCCTTGCCGAATCCTAGCTTTAACTACCATAGGCACCAAAGTGGTTTCCAAACTAGTGGAAGAGTGGATTAATTATGGTCTTGTTATCCCACCACAATAAGGCCTTCCAATTATGCCTTTTGACACCTCCAAAGCTTGGCACACTTACTGACAAAAATATACTCCGTTCATCATTTGTTGCTAGGAGCCCATGGTGGAGCCCATCATAATAAGTATGGTAGCCACCCAATTTCCTTTCCACAATAAGTAGTCACCTCTTTAATGCCATACATCTTTTGGTAGATGCCCATGTTTGTGCCTTATTGAGGAGAAGAAGTGGACACCCATTTTCCATGTAACACTTGGTAGTCACCCAAGTTGGTGTGTCCTTTGGTAGTTGCCCAGGTAGAAGGATGCATTGGTAGGCACCCTTGGTTGTGTCTCATTTGGTAGAATCCCACGTGAGATGAAGAGGTCACCTATGTATTTCATCATGGCCTCAGCCATGTGTAGAGAAGAGCCAAAGTAAGTCGCCCATATGTAAAGTGAAACAAGACTTAGGTGTCAGCCCTTGTTTGCGTATAGTATAAGTTGGTGTCGCCCTTTCATGATTGCAAAAGTGTATGGGCATCACCCAATTTATGTAGAGGAGGGAGCAAGATAGTAGTCACCCTTGTTGTCATATCCCAGTTAGGGGTGTCACCCACACTTCCAATCTAATTTGGTACTAATCCTCCTATGCCTGCCAAAAAAAAAGGGTAGTCACCAAGTTTGAGTGAGCTTCCATAATGAGGCATTGCCTATAAGATGGAGGTCACCCTAATAAGCGATGAGGGAGAACTTAGCCTTGCCCCAAATGGTATGTGATTCAAGATGGGTGTCACCCCATCCTTGGTGTTGCAATAAATGGGTGTCACCCCATATGACTTGCCCACTAGAATTGGTGGTGATTCTCAATGAGATGCAGAAAGGGGGAGGTAGAGGCCCCTATGACCAAGAGTTTTCTTTACTTGGCTATGATCCAAAAGTCCATCCTTGCTTCCAAATTTCCTTTATAGTCTTTGAAATCCTTGAGCCCTTGATGGCTTCATTGTGTCTACTTCCCTGTTTGGTGCAAGACAACCTTTATATCCCCACCTCATCTTGCTTCAATCATGTTCTATCTTCATAATTCAGTGATCCGTTTGCATCATTCTTGTGCTCTACAAACCCCCACATCAGGTCTTCACACCGTCTCAGTGCAACTACTCCTTTATTTGCTTATTTAAACAAAATGAACTACAAAAAATGAACATGAACATATCTCTGGTATGTATAGTGAGTGAATTCTTCCTTCTTGATTCAAATAGTATTAGAATCCACTTTGGAAGTGCTATCCAGGGGCTTCTTGTCCTCATCCAAATCTTCCCGTGCAAAGATCCTCAAAACATTTATTTCTTGGTCCTTGAGTGATGGCCATAAGTCATGCTCTTTACTTCTCTCCTCATGTAATCGAATCTCTTTAGAGTTGTGATATCCATCTTCCTGATTCTCTTCCAAGCCATAGTGTCTATCTTCTTGGATGCTTCTCTTTTTTTATGCCTCCTCTTTAGAGAAGTTGACCACCTTGCTCTAGAGAAGTAGTCATTTCCATAGAGAGAATTAGCCGATTTTGGCCAAGGCCTTGTCTACTTGTCCACTACTTGCTAGGTGCCCAACTTGGGCCTTGTGATGGCCACTTGGGCCACCTTGGGAGAGGTGCCCATCTTGGGCTTCATGATGCCCAATTTGAGAGAGATGCCCAACTCAGGCTTCATGACACCCAATTCAAGAGAAGTGCCCTACTTGGGCTTCAAGGTGCCCAATTTGAGCGAGGAGCCCAATTTGGGCTTCGTGGCACCCAACTTGAGAGAGGTGCCCAACTTGGGCTTCATGGCACTCAATTTTTGCTTCTTCATCCAGTTTCCTATTATCACATATCTTACGTTTTTCTTTATTGTCGAAGTGAAAAATATCAGTTTTTTCCTCTTTTTGGCCTCCTTGTGCTTCTTCTATAGAGTCCTCATTTATCTCACATATTGCCACTATGAAACATTGTGCACTCCCCATCATCCAATCTAACAGTGCATCATCTTCATGAGGTAAAGAAGGCATTACCTGAGTGCCAACTGTATACCCAGTAGCCTTGTAAATGTCAAATCCTTCTTCCAAGTGTATTTGTAATTGATTGTTAGCTTTCGTAGAAATCCATAACCGATTCCTTCCCCAATCTTGCAATGCTTTTGCTTGCCTCAACCAAGGCCTTCCCAAGAATTAGAGGATAAGAGGTATCCTATGGTAGGGCAATCACAAACAAAGTATAAGATAAACTGACCACTCTACATTGCCATGAGTACCTTTTCAATGATGCTGAGTGGTGTAACCCGATCTTGATATGCTAATGTGACAATAAAGGGTGCCACCTCGGTGGTCGAATTTTACTTTTTTCATTGTAAAATCAGGCATTAGATTGATGTCAGAGCCTCCATCTACAATAACACTTGTCAAAACTTCATGTTTTATGGAAATAGACAATCTAGAAGTTTCATAATCTACTAGTGGTGCAGGAGGAAAATCCACCATGAACCCATTTATACTAGGTGGTGGGCTCAGCTAAGCAAAATTTTTTACTTTTAGTAGATCTTTTTTCACCTTTGCATCCATTTTTATAAGTTGGAATAAACTGACCTTGTGGTGAATTCCCTTAAAAAACTCCTCAATATTTACCTCCTGAATATATTCATGAGCGTGATTAGGTTGATCTTTCAGTGAAGTCCTCACTGTGTGAGCGGCCTCCTCAATGGCCACTCCATTCACCAAACCAGCCCTCTTGTCATCTTCTTTTTCCTTGGCTCCCAGTTGTTCCTCTACATGAGTTTCTTCTACTTGCCTAGCCCTAGTCATCATAGGCACTGTGGATGATGAGACATCATAAGCTTGTGGAGTCATACCTTCTTCCTTTGGAGATAGTCATCATTTGCTTTGTACATGACCATACTCTTCGTAGTGATAACACATTAAAGGTCTAGTATATCGAGGTCTATTTTGGCAATTCTCCTCTCTATTATGTATATTTGATGTACTAGCATAAAAGGTGTCAAGAACTTCATCGTTACCTCTCTGTTGGGTGCCCTTGAGGTAACAATAGTCGCATGTCTCATGACCATTTTTGTCACAAAATTGACCGCTTACTCTTTTGGGGCAATCTATGTGGGAGTGACCACTGTTGTCGAATGTGGTACGCCAAACTTGCCTTCATATGTCCTAAGAGGTCTACAAGTCCTCCACTTCTTGGTGAAGTTTCTTGAGTTCCCTCTTCAAAGTGCATTCTATCCTCCTTGATGCGAGAGGTAGCTGCTACAAAATTGTTTAGTGTCGCATCGAGTCTAAGAGATTCCCTAGCCTTTTGCTGGGATGACCTAGGAAGAGCCTTTCATATCCATTTCTTGAACAAGAAATCACTTGGAGCATGCGGTAATCGAGAGACAAGTGCTTTAGTATGAGTATGTAATTCATGAAAACATTCACTTAGGCATAATGTAAGATTCTCAACTTGATCTAGAGCTCGCTTCAAAGAGTTTCTTGGTTGAAATATTTGTGAGAATGAAGTCTTCAAAGCTTCCCAAGTGGTGAAGGGCCCGTCTGCATACTGGCTATACCACTTATCTACAAGACCTTCTAATGTAGAAGGAAATAACACCAACACCACATCCTCTTGATTTTGAATCCCACTATTGTGGCATAAGGAGATGAATCTCCTCACATGGTCATTTTTGTGTTCATAATCTGATCCCTTAAATGTAGGAATTTAATATTAGACCTTGAGAGTAAATTTGAAAGATCCTCCATTGGTGTGTGTGCTTTCTCTAAAGTGTCCGAAGAAAATTTAAGGGTAGAGAGATGCTAAGTTGGTTAGCCAAGGGTAGCGATGACTTCTAGAGACTTCTTTGGGAACAAAGACGCTCTCTATCTATTTGAATATGGGTCATGTACCCACTCACAAGATGCAAAAAATCAAGAAAAAGGCTGAGCAAAAACAGCTGTTTACTACACTAGGTACCTTACATAGAAAATGTAAGGATCCCACCATGCATGCCAAACTGTAGAGGAGGTACTGGGGTATCCAACTCTTGTAGAATTCCAAACTGTAGAAAAGGCCACTATGACTGCAATCTAGTACTTCTTCTAATCAAGGGGGGTTCTTCCTTAGGGAAGTATAACTTGTGACATTTCTGTATGCAGGTACACTAATTGATAGTAAAGACACAGAGAAGGGAAAAATGACCAATGCAAACATAAGAGAAAATCCAAACTTCTTAACACTTCCAATTGTTACAATGAGCTAGAAATACTCCAACTGAAGATTACAATGGACTAGCATGCCATTCTAGATGCAAGAAGAAATGAAAACAAGAAGTGCTAATCAACACAAGGACTAATGTAACAATGAAGAACTCTTTGCAAGAGAAGTGCAATAGAGATGCAATAGACTCCAAGAGTTATGCAATAGAAATGCAACAGATTGGTTACTCAATCACTCTATAATGCTAATAGCCAACTCCACTAGGATGCCAACACTCTATATAATCACCACAGAGTGGCCCCAAAAACAATGTGCAAGTAGCAAGAAAATGAAGACAGTGGCCAAGAAATGGCCCTAACAAGTAGGAGAACAATAGTATGTCAAGGTTATATGATGCCAAAGATCAAGGTATGATGCCCCAATCGAGTGCCAAACATGTTTATATATGCCCAAGGGTAACCTTACCAAATCCGAGCTTTAATTTCCACACATACCAAAGTGATCGTCAAAGTAGTGAAAGATTGGGACAATTTGTTGAGACATCAAGCTCAACATGTAATGATCCACGATGACACGTACCAGTTTTTTGTTTCTCCGACATGATAGTGGTCATGCCGGTATATGGCAGGGATACTTCATTGAGCTTTATTAGATTTTTTTCTTTTAATATAAAGGAAGTTCGGCATTAGCCTACTCTCCCGAACTTGAATTAAATAAAATAAAGAAAAGTACAAGAGAAGGGGACTAGTGCCCACGGGACCCCCCAAATCCCACAAAGCAGGGGAAGCTTTTATAGAGCTTAGATGGCATTACAAAGAAGTTTAATCACCCTCTCATCACCCTCATGTGGGGCCCACTTGGGTTTAAGCTTGTTATTGATCAAAAGGAGTACTTGATGATGCCTGAAGGGGGGGGGGGGGGGATTTCTTACAGTTAACAATCCTTTTGCCCACGAGGAACAATGATTTCTCAATTGACCACTCTTTGGGGGAGTCACCGAAGTTGATAGCACATCTTTCCCGCCAGATTTTCCATAGGACCTCCCCTCTGATGGCGTTCCAAAGAGTCACGGAGCAGCCGATCGCTTCACCTAGCAGGGCTTGCTAGAGTTGGGGCAGGTAAAGAAGATGTGTGAAACATCTTCGATAGACCGGTAGCAGCGTTTGCACCAGGGAAGAATCCCACAAAATTTGCTAGCCTTAAGGTTGGTCCAGATTCCATGATGAAGAATTTTCCATAAGAGGACAGACTTTTTGATTTCTATGAGGGGGTTCCAGATAGCCATGAACTTCATGTCCCACCAAAGCCGCGTCCATGACAGGCACCACTTCTTGTTGAGGTTAACCTGATAGTCAATCGTTTCTTTGATGTTTGGGATTTTTTATAGGCTATTCCCATTGTGCCATTTGAGACCAAGTGCGCTCAACGTGTCGTGTTCCATGAGAAGGCGAACTTTGTGTCGGTCCTAGGCGAGACATTTGCTTTGCAAAGTGTTCCATTCTTCGTACAAAATGTTGACGCAAAGGTCAATATCCTCTAAGTTGATCCAGCGGTTGGTGTCTTGTTTCAGAGATGTTTCCATTTTTTGAAGCCTTTGTTCCATAACTTCTTGGCATTTTGAATATTCCAAGATTCCACACTCTGGATGCCATGGATCGGAAACCAGATAGAGTCGTTTTGTCTGATATCGGCTGCCCACTTCCAGTCTTCACCTGTTCTTTGTAGCTTTTGACTTTATTCCAAATCTTCCATAGGGAGCACACGAGATTTGAGCCTTTCAGGAAGACGGGGATCAGGGAAATTAGAAAGGTCAAGATGTCAAGATTCTTCCAATTTGGGAAACCCATGAGAGCCAACTCATTCTTGTTTCTGAAGATCAACTTGGCCAACGAGGCCTCCCCGTTGCACCAAGCCTTAATCATCCATTTGGCCGCCAGTTTGTTAGCCATGCACCCAATGTCTAGGATACCAAGTCCCCCACTATCTCTATGGCTAGTGCAGATGGACCATTTGATTTTAGGCACTCCCCTCTTATTGTGGTTGCCCATCCAAAGGAAGTTTCTACAAATACTATCCAGTTTGGACAGATCTTGCTCTTTCGGTCTCCAACAAGAAAGGAAATAAATGGTATAAGATAAGAGGAACGTGTTGATAACCATAGCACGACCAGCAAGATTGATTTGCATACCTCTCCAATAGTTAAGCTTGTTTTTGAGTTTGGCTAGCACCGAGTTCCACCGCTGTTCCATAGAGACGCCCAACCCCAAGGGAATCCCAAGAAGCCGAAAAATTTGGCCTTGAAGAATGATTTGACAGCCATGATCAATGAGAAGGTCGGGCTGTGACCCAACAATAGCTCTAAAGGCGGTCTTAGAGTGGTTGATTGTGGATCCAGAGACTTAACAAAAAGTAGCCAGACCACTCCAGAACGTCTCCAGGCTGGTACTATCATTGTGAACAAAAACGTTCATATCATCGGCAAAAATTCTCATGGTGATCTGACTGTGGTCATGAGGCAAACGAAGGCCTTTGATATTACCAGCTTCCACCTGATGCTCCACTAGCCTGCTAAGCCCTTCTATGGCAATGGCAAAGAGAAGAGGAGCCAATGGGCACCCTTGTCTGATAGATCTTCTAAGTTTGATTACCTTCGAAAGTTTGCCATTAATGTTAATTTGGATCGATGCATTTCCGAGAAGGGTCGCGATCATCTTCGTGAATTTCTGACTACATCCAAGATCTTGGAGCGATTGCAAAATATAGTCCATTCGAGCCTGTCGTAGGCTTTATCAAAGTCAATCTTGAGGAAGACCACGTCTTGTTTAGACTCGTTTGCAAATTCAAGACCTTCCCAGATATCTATAATGGTTTCCAAAATTGACCTTCCTTTGATGAACCTTTTTGGTCCTCGCTTAACCACGCTCTCAAGTGGCAAGAGATTCTGTTGGCAATGACTTTGGCAATGATCTTGTATCATGTTTGGAGCATCGTAATAGGACGCCAGTTCTCTATTCTGTTCTTTTCCCCTTTTTTGTGTATTAACTTGATAATGCCATTGTTGAGACAAGATGGAAGCGTGCCAAACTTGAGTGCCTCTTGCCAAACCAGACGAAGAGGGGTGGCAACCACCAACTTGAAGGATTTAAAAAACTCATTAGTGAGCCCATCGGGGCTCGGGCTGTTACCAGAAGGGAGGGCATCAATGACCTCAATGATTTCTGCTTCAGAGATAGGGGCATGTAGCAGGGAGCGAAGGTTGAGTGGTATCCTATGGGGGGAAACCCTAGATATGGCTGCCATACAATCCCTTCTATGGTGAGAGAGGGGGTTCGAGGTCCCCAGGAGTCTCGTGAAGTCCCCTTCAATGATCCCAAAATTATCTTCTTTCGTATTGCATACATTGCCATTTAAGTCTAGCAATAAGGGGATCGATTCTCTGTTATGTTTCCTTTTAAGGATACGACACATCTCTTTGGTGGGTTTGTCGGCTTTGCCAGCACTCCTTGAAGAAAATTTGCAAATTTTTCCTTTATATTTCTTCCTTGTATCTCAGCAATGCTCTGATTTTTCGAAGACCTTTCTGGGCTTGAGATTTTCCTTTGTTCACTTCCTCCTCGAGCCTCCAGAGTCTATGATATAGAGCTTCTCTAAGAGCCAGCCGCACTGTCTCGAGAATCTTTCTGGATCTAATCATGATCTGTCGTGACTTATCCACAGCACTTCTCCAGCACTTGGCTGGGGACAAGCTGGAGGTGAACGCCTCCTTCCACACATCAACAATTTCTTGATGGATAGAGGGGAGAGAGAAGGAGCGTGCACTGGCGTGGAACCAAGGAGCCTTACGGATCTTGGTGGAAGGTTGGAAAGAGATAGATGGTGAGGTCGGTGCATTGTGAGAGGGAAGGGTGGCCCCACTGATGAGTAAAACTCTGAGAAATGTAGCATCTATCAAGTCTAGCTTTCCTCAGGTCCTCGCCCGCTTGGAGATTTGACCAAGAAAAGCCATTCGAATCGTTGAATTCGACCAAATCCAAGTGTAGTTTGGTTTTGTACCACGTTTCTTTCTCCCGACTATCGATGACCCTACCCTTGCCCATCCATCTGTCCATAGGGTCCTCCACCATGTTGAAGTCACCACAAATAAGCACGTTGTGGTGGAGCGAGTCCAAGGAGGCCCAAGTGTTCAGTCTCTCTACCTCCCCATTTAGGGCATACAAAGAAACTAAAGTAAAGCAATAAGGAGCACCAAAAGAAGCAGCAATCCATCGATGGCATTCATCTTTGATGGAGTTCTCAAGCTTTTCAAACCAGAATTGATTAATACCGATTACCGTTCCACTGGACCCCTGTTGGTGCGCCGTTGAAATCCAAACATGGGTCGAGGAAACTTGTCTAAGCCGTTTCTGGAGGTCTTCTCCATCAATTTTAATCTCTTGAATGCATAAAAATTCTGGGTTTAGGCTAATGTCGCGAAGCCATTGACCAATGATGGTCGCTCTTGAGGGGTCCGTTAGCCGTCTAGTGTTTAATGAGATGATGATCATTGTCGTAGTGAGCCCTCTTTGCGGGAGGGGGCTTTGTCCTTTCTTTTCTTGGATTCATCTTTCTTTTTCGCTCTTTTCCAGGGTAACTCCATAGGTTGTTTTCCTTTGCGGGATGCCTCCTGCTGGGACGAACAGGGCACTGTTTTTACACCGTTTACAGAATAGTCGATCCGATGATGGAGCTTTCACTGTCCATGTTATCTTCATTACTAGTGGTAAAGCCGTCTTCTTTGCTTGTAGTGTAACCCTCCTAGGAGGTTTCTTTATTGTCAGGAATCTCTAGGGCTTTGTCGTTGGTGTCCACCTCAAGTTGGTTCCCACCTGGGTAGTCAAACTCATTGATCTCCTTTTCCAGATTGCAATACAAGTTGCTGGAGGGGGTAACAAACAAGTTGTTTCGCTCAGAAGTCACCCTAGGGCTTCTTTTCCTTCTTCTTCTGACTTCGGTGAACCCGTCTGCATCAGCTTCAAGATTAAGGGGCCCATTGGCTTCCTCTTCCTTCGTCGAGTGAGTCAATGCCCCTTTGTTGTCTTGAGCGTTTTTGGGGGCTTCTAGATTTCACTTGCTTTTTTGTCTCAAAGGGCAATCTTTAATCCTGTGACCTTGTTGGCCACAACGAAAGCACGCGTTGGGAAGGTTTTTGTAATTGATGTATTGCTCCCATACATCTCCTTCGCCCAAGTCCACTTTGATCTTCGAAGGAAGGCATGCTGAGGTCAGCCTCAACACAGATTTGAGGGTGCCACCAAGCATTGAACGAGTGTCTTGCACCTTCATAAATGAGGCCACCAATGTCCTCGCGTGAGGCCAACAACTTGCCGATAGGAGAAACAATGTCCCACACGAAGTTGTACAAGAAGTATGGCAGGTTAAGGAGCTCAACCTAGAGAGGGTACCGCAACGATTTCGATTTGTCGAGAGTAAAATCAGGGGACCGTCTGAATAGGCACAGGGTCACCCGGCCGAGTTGCCAGGTTCTGACACTTAGGGCACGAAACGCCATATCTTCATTTTCAAAGACTAGCAACATGTGGCTTGCCGATAAGAATTGACACTTACAAACAATTAGCCCATGGGGGAACCACTCGTTATGAAGCCACTATCACGCGGTTTCGAGCGGGGGCCTAGGGCCAAATATTTGGCTGACGAGGCAGACTTTCTTGAGCTCCTCCTGAGTTGACAGAATTGCCGATCTGTTGAGGGAGACCAAGGGGGGTTCAGCCCTCTCAGAGGCCCCTAGGGCGGCACAAGATCCCCCCTCCAACAAAGAGGCCAGGTTACCGATCTCCCCCGGAGGAGGGGCCAGGTTACTTCTCACAAATGAGGGGGTCGCCAAATCCATGACAAAGGCTCGACAAGAAAAGAACCTCCCCCTTTTATCTATCTGCTTTCTCTCTTTTCAAAGAGCTCCTTTCTTCTCCTTAAAAGATTCTCAATTTTTTCTTTTCCCCTAAAAAACCAAAAAACAATCCTCTTGAGCGTGAGAAAACTCTTGAGTGTGAGAATGACGACTAAATAGAAAAATTTGTCTGCTCAAAGCTTCAAGACGTTGCCACAATCGGAAGCTTACTTCTGAAGAGAACTCCTTGAACTCGAAAAACTATTCTTGTAGGGCCCTTCAAAGGAATCGCCCCTCAGTCAAACACAAACTTCTTTCTTACTTTTATTAATTCTTTCCTACTTTTTTTTTCTTTCAAACTCTCTAGATACGCAAACGCAAGGCTGCCCCGTCATGAGGAGCTCTTCGCAAACTTAAATTTGTGCTTTCCCTTTCTTTAATGAACACTCTGCAGCGTCGGCGCCAACGAGGAGAAACAAGGTGGGATGTGGAAACCGGGGGCAGATACCATCAATCTTGAGGAGCCCCGTCTATCGTGGGGAGCAAACCACACCTATGATGGGGAGCAAACCACACATGAAACCATCAATCGCCAAAGCTGGGAATACCATTGATCGCGGCAAAAAAACGGGGTCCAAACCATCAATTGCATGAAAAAACCATCAATCGTGAAAACAGCCATCAATCGTGGAAGCAACCGTCAATCGCGGAGGACTCCTGCTTATGCTTAAAACTCCTACAGTCTACTCCGCCAGCTTGAAGCCATTGCGCAGCTCGGGTTGTTGGAGTCTAAACCTTGACTACTTCAAAAGTGCCTCTAGCTATGTCTATTGTAGAAGATCAAGGAAGATTAATGATGATCGGAGAATCGCCACAGCAATCCAATGCTATCATGTTTCTTTGTGTCTAGATCAGTTTACTCCTTGTCTTTGTGGATCCTGATTGTGTTGCAGTAAGGTCAGCTCCTCTGTCAGCACCAATTTTCAAATTGTTAGCTAGAGTGCCTCCATCAGCTCCAATTCGTCAGCTACAGCGTAGGTTAAGTTTGTTGAAGACAACAGTCTGCGTCGCTCTCCGCCATAGCTCTCGTCTCATCCAAACCTTCACCAAGTGTATTGTTCAGGAATCGCTTTATTAGATTTATCTACCAAGAGTGATGGCACATTTGTTTCTTGCCAGCTCACTCATTCGCCGACATTAGTTTTTTCCTTATGTACTGATCTTTATATATTGCACTTGTTGTATTCTTGTTTTTAGGTCATTCTTGTACATTCCTTTTATGTAATAGAAGAAGAAGAAGATCATTCTTCCTTGCCTCAATTTGTGTGCGTGCTTCTCCTTGAGAGTGGGAGTGTGTGTGTGAGCTCTCTTCCTTATCTCCTTCCTCCTGACATGGTATCAGAGCTAGGTTGGCTGTAGAGAGCTCGTGGAGAAGGCGATGGTGAAGACTATGCGGCAAGGCATGGAGAAAATGCGATTTCACAAACGGCCTCTGTTTGCTACGAAAATCGGCGTGAAGTAGAAGACCTCAAAATATTTTCGAGAACTAACCCTTTAGGGTCACTCATTTTTGTCAGATCAAAGTTTCGGAGCCATCTAGACCTCCATTTCGAGCCTGCAAGGTGGGGCCCACAGAAAGACCAGGTCAGTTTCAGAAACTGTAACTTGCGTTGTGTTTGGCGACACTCATATATTCCAGATCCAGAATTTCAAGCGATTCCGTGTACAGTTGATACATGAAATTTGTGTTTTTCTGATATCGAATTGTCACGTCATAGTGTGACAGTGTTCAAGGAGAAGTGCTGCTTGTAGTGTTTTGCAGTGTTGTGAATTGTTGCAAAAATGGCAAACGCAGATGGAATGAGTCAGCTTATGAGCGATAAGCTGGACAAGAATAACTTCCATGCTTGGAGATTCAGAATGATGAATTTCCTGATGGGAAAAGGCTACTGGAAGTACATTGAAGGAGAGAATGAAAATGCTTCGCATTTACCAGAAAGGAATCCGACTGCAGACCAGTTAAGAGCATATGAGGAATGGAATCAAGGAGCATGAAAGGTAATGTATTGGCTATCTGTTAGCATATAGGATAGCATGATTGGACACATACAGGATTCCAAGACTCCAAAAGAGGCTTGGAACAGTTTGGTCACTTTGTATGAGACTAATACAAAGGCATGGAAATTGCAACTCAAGAACGAGCTGCATACATTGGAAAAGAAGAGCATGTCGGTAAGTGACTACACTCTAAAAATCAAAAGCATATGTGAGTCACTTGCATCTATTGGTGTGAATGTAGATGATGATGATAAGGTGGAAGTGTGGCTTCATGGTTTAGGAGCTGCAAGACCACGGAAAATATTCTGAATTTTGCTGATCTGGTATCTATGCTGATTATTGAAGAAAATAATCTTGGTGAGGATTCAAACTCCCAAGGAAACCCTAGTTCTGAACAGGTATTCTACTCTGGCAAAGGAAGAGGTAGAGGCAGAGGTTTTGGAAGTGGAAGAGGAAACAGTAACCAAGACCAAGGTCAACAACAGAATCATGCAGGAGGAAGAGGACAATTTTGAGGCAAGGGAGCCAAAGAGGTCACAGAAATTTCCAAAGAAATGATTCAAGTAATGATAGTAAAGGATGCTGGAATTGTGGTAAACCTGGACACTTTGAATGTGATTGCAGGTTGAAGAATCAAAATAACAGAAGGCAACAAAACAAATATGCATCCACAAGTGCAGATGATTCTGAGAAACTGTTTATGGTTCAACATCACATGATGAATGCAATGTCTACTGGTGTTTCGAAATCGAATGATAATGTCTCGTATGTTGATTTAGGTGCTTCAAATCACATGACCAGTCATGCAGAATGGTTTAGTAGTTTGCAAAAAATGCCAGTTCCTAGGTATGTTGAAACAGGTGATGATACATCGCATCCTATTGAGCATACAGGAAACATAGCATTGTCTATGGAGGACAGGAAGATAAAACATCTTGCTGATGTGTTGCATGTTTCAAATATAACAAAGAATCTGGTTTCTGTTGGACAAATGTTTGACCAGGGATTACAAGTTAGGTTCAATGCTGATGGATTATATGTAGAAGAGTACAAGCAAGATGGACGATTGGTTGCCAAAGGAAACAAAGTGGGTAGGATGTTCACCTTAAATGTGAAGATTCCTTAAATGAATGCAGCCATGTTTGCAAAAGGTGCTGGAGTTATTGCAGATATAGGGATATGGCACAAACGGATTGGACATGCAAACTTGCAAAGGCTAAAATTGATGCATTCAAAGGAGATTGCCCATGGACTACCAAATTTCAAAGTTGCAAAAATGCAAAAGGTATGTGCAGCATGTCAATTTGGTAAACAGTCAAGAGCATCATTTCCACATGACAAGCATGTTAGTGAGAATGTACTAGAAGTAGTACATACAGATGTTTCGGGTCCAGCAAAGACCACATCTATGGGTGGTTGCAGGTTTTATGTTACTTTTATTGATGACCATACATGCAAAGTATGGGTATATTTCATGAAAGAGAAGAGCGAGGTGTTCAGTCACTTCTAGAATTTTAAAGTTACGGTGGAAAAGCATACAGGGAAGTACATTCAAACATTAAGATCTGATGGAGGAGGTGAATACATGTCAAATGATTTGCGTAGGTACATAATGATTGGATGGCTGTCCTGGTTCCTGTATAATAGCATTGACAGTTGCGGTTCCCTGCACTTTGGCATTGTATGCACAGTTTTCCGTAGTATGTCCGGTCGTGTTGCAGATAGCGCAAAACAACTGATTAAGTGCACAAGTGGCATTAGTGTGCCCTGAATTCTTGCATGTGGTGCAGAACATTTGTCTGGTCGGGTCTTCTACAACATTTTTATTTGCTTTTAACCATTCCAAGTCTTCTGTAAATCCTCCAACCTTGTTTTCCAGCTGCAAAGCCATTGCAATCACTGCATCTAGCGTCATAGCTCCTACACAGCGTATGATCATAATCTGTTTAAGTTGCGGAGTCAATCCATTGATAAACCATTGAGTGATAACGTCATCCGGTAAGTTGGCATGTGCTGGTGGTAACTGCCTCAAATGAGTCCTGAATAGAGTGGCGTATTCCTGCACTGTTTGATTTATCTTTTGTCTATTGTTTTGCAGGTAGTTGAAAATTTCGGTTGGATTCTTCTTTAGCCTGAATCTCTACAAAAATGCATCCCTTACTGCTTCATAGGTGCCAAAGTGGTTAATATCATATTCTGTAAGCCATCTAGCTGCTTCGTTAACCAATGTCGGCTGGAAGACAATATCCTTATACGCCGGATCAGGTGGATGGTTGAGCACTGCGTAACTTATCTCAAATGTGCGTACATGAGCATCTGGGTCATCTCCTGGAAATCCACCGAATTTAGTGTACATTACTCCCGTTCGAGTCGGCCTTGGTGGGCATAGTTGTTATTGTTGCTGCTGTTGTTGTTGTCCATTCATGGTGCTGATGGTTGTATTGTGACTATCTTCTGTACCCCGAGGCTGAATATCTGTATCGTCAAAATCTGTCTCGTCAGCCTGTGCACTTTTCGGTTCGATAATCTTGTTTAGTATGTTTCGAATCTCAGTTTCGAACAAGCTACCTTCCTTCTTGATGTCAAATGTAGGAAAGATAACTCCCAATAACGGTGACTAGACTGAAGATTCACCAAGAAAGGGCAAATCGTCAACGGAAAATTATGAACTTTCAACAACTGGTACCGGAATAACACCGGAAGGTGTCGAATTTTCATAGATTTCTTTGACTAAGGCGTTTCTAGTCATATACAAATTTGAATCTTGACCCAATGGTGCTAAATTAACTTCATGCTGCGTCCCGGTAGATTTTCAAGTTACTATATCTTCGACAGACTGTGCCGAAATCGCACCGGAATCTGCCAGAAATGTAGTACGTTCCACCGGAATATGGCCGGAATCACTACTAACGTTCTTCACTTTCTTGACAATTGGGTTAGACCTATCTGTACTTCTACCTCTTGGAGGCGTCCTTAGCAAATTAGGTACCCAAGGTTGTCGGTTCTTCGGATACGTTTCACCGGATCTAGTAACCGGCATGTATCATCTTTTGTACTAATCGCGTACTATTACTGTCGATTTACAATCTACAGTCGCGTTACCACAATCGATTTTGCAACAATCTGATTTGTTGCCACCTTCCCACAGACTGCGCTAGTGTTAAACGCTTGTTCTAACTGTCAGAAGCGCGTTTAAATGAGTCTTGGGTTCTTGGGAGTGGAAGGGGTCTGTAAAGACAGAGGCCCTATACTTGTTTCCCAAAATTACTTCACACCCAAACCCTTCAAGATTTCTATCAAGATTTGGTATACCCTTCTCAATCCTTACGATTCGTCCTTCTAACTCTTCCAGAGTCTACCGACACACTGTATCCGATTATCAGTATCGTAGTACCGAATTACCTCAGAACCCCTTTTTTCCGAATACACACTACTGTAACATTTAACAGTAGTTCAACCTTCAACGAATAGGTGCTCACAATCAGACAAACCGAAGACACCAAAGACTCAACAGTTCAGACACACAATGTAGGGAAGACTAATACACACTGGGGATAACCATTACTGTAGCATAATCTCACCGTACAAGTACAGATTCTCAATACTGGGAACAATACAATCCTGCTCAGCGTCTTAGGGACACTACCACAATTGCACAGACTTCAAAATTGTCCGAACATTCCAAGAAAGAGGGTCACCACGATATACGTAATTCACAGAACAATCACCACAGAGACCCGCGGACGACTCTCTCAGGAAACAGTCCGACGACCCACTGGATGTAAACAAAACTCATAGCCGCAACAGCGATCGATAGACAATGAATACAGATACACACAGTATACTCAGAATACTCAGAAATTAGACAAGCAAAACACTACAGCAACCCGAACAAGTGTCAATAATACAACACAGAAATGGACACAATACTCCAAATTAGCTAACTCGACACACAGTAACGACCACGACAATCACCCAGACAGACAGTCTGGTGATTCCATGAATCGTCACCCTACATCTCTTTTACATTGCTATATATAAAGATTACAAATGTCTTTGTAACAACTTTTCGCGTGTGCGAAACAAGATTCAGTTATACAGTTGCCAATCCGACGGCCGACTAACAAGGTATTAGCAGGTGATATTGATCTTGTTTATGTGAGAACAGATGAGCAGGTTGCTGATATGTTCACCAAAGCACTTGGAGCTGAGAAGTTGAAGAAGTTTTGGGAGATGCTTGGATTACAGGATATGGCATTGAGCTTGAGGGGGAGTGTTGAGACATCAAGCTCAACATGTGATGATCCAAGATGACATGTATCAGTTTTTCGTTTCTCTGACATGTATAGTGGTCACGCCGGTATATGGTCAGGGATACTTCATTGAGCTTTATTAGATTTATCTATCGAGAGTGATGGCACATTTGTTTCTTGCCAAGTCACTCATTCGCGGACATTAGGTTTTTACTTACATACTGATCTTTATATATTGCACTTGTTGTATTCTTGTTTTTAGGTCATTCTTGTACATTCCTTTTATGTAATAGAAGAAGAAGAAGAAGAAGATCATTCTTCCTTGCCTCAATCTGTGTGTGTGCTTCTCCTTGAGAGTGAGAGTGTGTGTATGAGCTCTCTTCCTTATCTCCTTCCTTGTGACACAATTATGGTTCTTGAATCCCACCACATTAAGGCCTCCAATCATGCCTTTTGACACCACTAGAGCTTGGCAGTGGTATTCCCTACATTAATTCTCATTGCAAGACTTACTGACAAAAATATACTCCGCTCAACATTTGTCACTACGAGCCCATGATGAAGCCCATCATAATAAGTCTGATCACCACCCAATTTCCTTGCCACAATAAGTATTCACTTCTTTAATGCCATACATTATTTGGTAGATCCCCATGTTTGTGCCTTATTGAGGAGAAGAAGTAGACGCCCACTTTTCATGTAACACTTGGTAGTCGCCCAACTTGGTGTGTTCTTTGGTGGATGCCCAAGTAGAAGGATGCATTGGTAGGCACCCTTGGCTATGTCGCATTTGGTAGAGGCCCACCCTAGATGAAGAGGTCACCTAGGTATAGTAAGATGGCCTTGCCCACATGGAGACAATGAAAGAAACTTGGAGAAGCTTGTGGAAGGTAGAAAAGTGCGTTTCGAAGCGATGAAGTTTGGTCAAGCCAAACGGCACAAGACCAGCCCTTGAGCTTATGGAGACTCAAATAGACCTTATAAACATGCTATAAGTGCAAAGAAATGCACTATGTACTTTGGAGCATCAAGGAGAATGAGTCGATACAAAACAGATAGGTTCGCGGGTCGACTAGCTCAAAAAACTTACTATCTATGGAAGAGACAATGAACTTCAAATGCCCATAGCGACCAGCGTGATTACAATTAGAAAAAATCCTTTTATGGGAGTGATACACATAGGGTTAAGTGTATGGAATGCACAAAAGTATAAGGAATAAGCAAAATATGCTATAGGAATGAATGCGACATTCACCGGTGGTACTTCCTATACGCAGAGATTGACCCCGAGGCAGAAAAACTGAGATTTCTCCAAATTTGCTGAACCAAATGCTTTGAAAATTTACAGGCATAAACTAGCACTAATACCTTTCGAATGAATCCTCTTGCACTCAATTTGAAGCTTTGAGGAGAGAGCAGCAGCCTCTGCAATATTACTGTTGGCGAAGAAGATGATGCAGAAAATTGAAGGAGCAAGACAATGATGGTCACAAGTGTATGTATATTGCTTCCATGTATAATACAAGTGATTTCAACTCCTTATATAGACTCTAGGAGTGTTCCATGAGTTTTACAAGTTGAATTTGAATTCAAATGAAGGTGGGAATGGTTGTTGGAGGGAATCAATTCACTTTCCTACAATCTAGGAAAAGTGAAGATCTTGATTGATCTACTTTTAGGTGATTGATTTCTTGACTGAATGCAACTTCAACCACCACAAATTCGTGGGATTTGGGCTCTATCTTTCTACCTTTACATGTCTATAACTCAAGGCTTTTACAACGGTAAATGAGCCATTAAAATATTCTCAAAAAAATACAATAAATGAGCATATGAAAAAGAACTCTCCAACGGATATTCTTTCGACGTGATAGCCTTCGATGTAGATCAAATCCACCTCAATCATAGTGTAAGCTTGATGTTCCAACAGCTCCCCCTCAAGCTAAAGTATGCTTGAGTCTTCATTCTCTGATAGGTTGAATACCTGCCATAGCTTTGAATCTACAAAGCTTTATTCCATCAAGGTGTACCTGTAGGTTTAGTGTTCTCCATTTTGAACTTGAGAAGAAGATCCTGAATGTATCTTCTTTGAGTCAAATACATTCCTTCATCTGTGTATATCACCTGCATACCTAGAAAATATGTGAGCTCACCTAGGTCACTGATTTTGAACTCCCCTTGCATGTGTCTCTTGATCCTTTGAATGCCATTTAGATCATCACCTGTCACAATAATATCATCTACATATACACATAGATAGATAACCTCATTGTGATCCCTTTTGATGAATAGAGAAGGATATGAGCTCCTAGCTTTGAACCCTTGATCTTGAAGATATGTAACCAACCTGTAATCCCAAGCTCTTGGAGCTTGTTTCAATCCATACAATGCTTTCTTAAGTCTGCAAACATAAGATGGATGATTAGGGTTTTCAAAACCTGGTGGTTGTGACATGTATACCTCTTCACTTATCCAACCATTTAAGAATGCATTTTTCACATCAAGTTGGAGGAGTCTCCAATTCCTTGCAGCAGCTACACTTATCAATGTCCTGATTGTAGTCATCTTTGCAACTAGTGAGAATGTTTCCTCATAGTCTATACCATGAGTTTGTGAGCATCCTTTGGCAACTAATCTTGCCTTGTACCTGCAAACTGATCCATCTGAATTTCTTTTAACTTTATATACCCATCTGCAACCAATTACCTTTTGATTCGGCGACATTGGAACCAAATCCCAAGTGTCCATTTCCTTCAATGCATCTATCTCTTCGTTCATGGCCTTTTCCCAATTAGGGTTTCCCTTTGCCTCTTCATAGGTTGAGGGTTCCTCTGAAATAGAGTCTTTTGCCAAGTAGATTGAATGCTTTGTAACAAATGTGGAATCATATCCATACCTTTCTGGTTGTTTCTTCTCTCTTGCTGATCTTCTAGGTGCTTGTTTGGAGCATTCTCCAACCTCTTGCATCTTTGCTTTGCCTCTTGACTTCCATAGCTTGTAATCCCGTTCTCTTTCATCTTGGTCATTGTCTGTATCACTTCTTGGATCCTGGACCTGTGTATCATGCTTGCTTCCTAATTGATGAGAGTCAGAATCAAGATCATATGGTAGTGTTACCTTTTGTTTATCTTCATCATACCAAGACCTATGTTCTTCAAACACAACATCTCTACTTGTAGTGAATTGCTTGGTTGAAGGATTGAAGAACCTGTAACCCATCTGAGTTGAATCATATCCAATAAACACTGCCTTTGTTGCCCTTTCATCTAGCTTACCTCTTATTTGTGATGGTACATGAACATAATCTAAACAACCAAAAACCTTGCAATGTCCAAGACTAGGTTTTCTTCCATGCCATGCTTCATAAGGAGTCATACCTTGAAGTGATTTGGATGGTAGTCGATTGACAAGGTACACTGCAGTTGAAATAGCTTCTTCCCATAGATAATGTGGCAACTTCTTCTCTTCAAGCATTCTTCAGGTTGATCTAACCAATGTCTTGTTTCTCCTCTCTGCAAGTCCATTTAGTTGAGGAGAGTACCTAGTAGTCACTTCCCTTTTGATACCTTTGTCCTGCAAGAACTCATCAAACTCTTTGGAGAAGTATTCTCCCCCTCCATCATATCTGAGCTTCTTTAGTGATCTACCTGTATGATTCTCCACATGTGCAAGATACTTCTTGAAGCAATCAAATACTTCATTCTTACTCTTGATAAAGTATAGAACAGTGCATCTACTATGGTCGTCAATAAATGAGACATAATACCTTGATCCTGCCAATGAAGGTTCTTGACTTGGTCCCCATACATCTGTATGTACTAAGTCCAATAAGTTGTTGTGGATGTAGCCTTTGTGATTGAATGGTTGTGTTTGTGCCTTCCCAATCTGACATGCATCACACCTGTTGATCATGTGTTGCTTTGATATGTTCGGCAGTCCTAGAACACTTTGATCCCTGCATATATCCTTCAAGGTTCTTTCATTCACAGAGCAAGTCTCTTATGCCACACTTCAAGCTCACTTAGGGTTTGAGACCCAAAGTTGAATAGAGCTATGTTCCTGGTATCTCCTACTTCAAAAGTAAAGAGCCTACCATGCTTCTCACCTCGGGCTATCTTCTTGAAGCCTTGACATGGATCTTCCACAAAAGCTCCATGTTGGGTGAACCTAACTTGCAAGCCTTTTTCAACTATTTGTCCTACACTTATTAGGTTTTTAGTGATAGTGGGTACATAGAGAACCTTACTTAGAATGTTTGTCCTGCCATTGGAAGCTTTGACATTACCAATCTTCTCCACATTGTGCTTTGTGTCATCCCCTGTTTGCACTTCATGTCTATGCTTTGGACTTTCCAAATCAAATAGAAGAGCAATGTTGCCTACAACATGATTCGAACATCCTGAATCTATGTAGAACAAATGATCATCTTCTTTACCTTCTTTGTGGCTTAGATTCATGAGAAGTAATGAGTCTTCATGTGGTTGATCTTCTGAATAATTGTTGTAGTCCCTTTGATTATAGCTTCTATTGTTGTTGTTGAAGTTGTGTCCACCTCTGCCTCTATTGCTACCATATCCACCTCTTCCACTTCCTTTCTGGGTCTTCCCATTGAACCAACAATTCTGAGTGGTGTGGTTGGTCTTATCGCATATGGCACAAGGTTGAACATTCTGACCTTTGGCTTTGTCTTGCTTTGATCCTTTCTTCTTCCCTTTCCACTTTCTCTTGCTTGCGAAGTTGGCTTGGGAAGTCTCTTCTTCATCTTCTTCCTTCTTCTTCCCTTTTTGCTTCTTATCCTTCTTATCTGCATATGGAGCACTAGTTGAATTACCATGATAAGAGTTACCTTCCTTTATTGTTGGTGCATTTTACCCAAGCCTACATGCTTGATATATTTGATATCATCCTCATTTGTAAGTCACATGAGTAGTCATGTGAACACCTCTTGTAAAAGAGTTCATTTTTATCTCTTGTAATTGAAAAAAGAAAAAGGAAAAGGATGGCTTACCTCATGCATGATGTAAAAGAAATTTCGTGGCTCTAACTACGAAAACCCACGAATTTTTGAGCTGAGGGAATATCTCCTAACTTTGGGGATCACTTTTAGGTGGAGCCATTCGAATTCGAATTCAAAACTCCCTCCAAGAATAGCTATAAAAGGAGCAAGAAGGAAGAGGCGATTAGCAAGCCTTGTGCGTGACCACTTCATGTCATTTTGTAGAGATTGAAGAGCTTACTCCATAGCTCTATCATTCTAATCCCATTGTGCAAAGATTCATTGCCAATGTGGTTGTAATCATATATGAATTTATACATTTATCATCATTCACTTCTCGGTTTTGTTCTCTGCTATACTCACTCAGAGCAGTACCTTCAGAAGGTCATATCTCAAGTTTTACAGATTCTTTTTCAGTGATTTAATGTGCATTAGATAGCTCGTACTGTCTAGTTTTTGCATATCAATTTTCAAGGCCATTGGATTTATAGTTTTGGAGATATCTGCATTGTACTGCTCACTGGTCTATCTCTGCAGAGCCCCGAGAATGGTGGGCATGTTCCAGAAATTGATAAATCTTGTTCTCAGTGCTCAGTCCATCATTTGAAGTGTTTTAACTTGGATTGGGAAGCTTGCTAAGTCTATTTGCTATGCCCAAAAGGAATTTTTCTAATTCCTACCAGGTTGAGAGCACTGTTTATTTTTTCCATCAGGTGTATGTCCAAAAATAGCAAGTTTTGGGAGCTAGTCATTTCGCAACTAGTCTATCTTGACTTAAACTTTTGGGATACATGTTCCAAAGTACTTGGCTGATATTTTGGTGGATTTAGGAAGCTCAAAGGGTCTACTAATCAACTCTGAAGTCTCAGTTGGCTGGTGTGAAGCTGGTTGTAGCGGCACCTACTCATCTTTGGATTGCATCCACCATCTCTCTTCATAGTGGTATCAGAGCATAGTCAAGCAACATGGGAGATGGATTTCCATCAACAATTGAAAAATTGGATCGAAACAACTACCCGGCATGGTCTCTAAGGATGGAGGCTTACCTTCAAGGGAGAAATCTATATGGATTCATATCCGGAGATGAAGCAATGCCAACCATGAGGAACAAAGGGCAACCATCACATGAAGAAGTGGAAGGACTTTCGAATTGGTGTTCGAAGGATGCACTTGCAAGGTCCTATATTCTAAACTCAATCTCTGATTTTCTTTTACCTCATGTCAAGGGATGCAAGACATCAAGAGAGACCTGGAATGCACTTGCTTCTTTCTTCTCTTCCAACACTCGAGCAAGGAAGAACCAATTGTGGATGGAGTTCACAACAATGAAGAAAAGCCCGAAGCAAAATGTGACTGATTATGTCACAAAGATGAAGGAGATTTCTGACCAACTTGGAAGCATTAGAGAGGTAATTGAAGAGGAGCAAATCATAAGACAAATCATGAATGGAATCAAAGCAGACGACAAGTGGGAGTCATTCACAACAGCCATGGATTTATACATGGATATGCATGTACTCGACCTCAACACACTCATGGGCCAACTCTTCACTCATGAAGCAAAGATTAGCAAAGGTGGTGAGTCCTCAAGAGGTAATCAAACTTCTGCCTTATATTCTGATAAAGCTAAGGTCAAGGAAAAGTCAAAGAATAGGAAGAATGAAGATGAAGGAAGCTCTTTCCAAGCAAACTTTGCAGGTAGAGGAAGAGCTAGAGGAAGAGGCAGAGGTGGAAAGCAAGGCAAGGGGAGATTCCAATCATCTCAACCTTGCAACATATGTGGCTTATCTAACCATACTACTGAAGAATGTTTCAGGAACCCGAGGAACTCAAGAGGAAGAGGATTCAATAGAGGTGGCTATGGATCAAATAGAGGTAGATACAATGGAGGCTACAACAACAACAACTACTACAACAACAATTACAACAACAACAACAACTATCAAAGTGGCCATAGAGGAAGAAGAGATTACAATAACTATGGAGAGGACCAAAGTCAAGAAGATTCATTATTGATTATGAATCTATTAGCGAAGAAGGGTAAGGATGATGATCACATATTTTACATTGATTCGGGATGCTCGAACCATGTAGCAGGAAATGTGGCTTTACTTTCTGATTTGGAAGATCCTCATAACAAGCATGAAGTGTAGATAGGAGATGACACAAAGCACTCAGTGGAGAAGATAGGTAATGTGAAGACATCAGATGGGAATATGAACCTCTTAAGCAAAGTCTTGTATGTCCCTACAATTACCAAAAATTTAATAAGTGTTGGACAGATTGTTGAAAAAGGATTGCAGGTTAGATTCAATCGATTTGGAGCATATGTTGAAGACCCAAGGCAAGGCTTTCGAAGGATTGCCAAAGGAGAAAAGACAGGAAGGCTTTTCACTTTTGAAGTGGAAGATACAAAGAACATAGCTTTGTTTAGCTATTGATCTCAAACTCTAACAGAGTTGGAGATATGGCACATAAGGCTTGCTCACATTGGTGAGAGGACACTCAAACAGTTTTGCAGGGACCAAAGTGTACTTGGTTTGCCTAATATCACAAGGCAACACATGATTTATAAGTGTGAAGCTTGTCAACTCGGCAAGGCTCATAGACAACCTTTCAATAAGAAAGGATATATGTATCAAAATCCTTTGGATCTAGTGCACACGGATGTGTGGGGTCCAAGTAAGGAGCCATCTATATCAGGCTCAAGATATTATGTGTCTTTCATAGATGATTGTAGCAGGTGGACCATTCTGTTTTTCATGAAGCACAAGGATGAAGTGTTTAATTGCTTTAAGAAGTATATTGCTTTTGTTGAAAACCAAACAGGTAGGACTTTGAAATGACTCAGATCAGATGGTGGAGGAGAATACTTCTCTTCTGAATTTGATACCTTCTTGCATGAAAGAGGCATTAAAAGGGAAGTCACTACAAGGTATACACCCGAACTCAATGGTGTAGCAGAGAGGAGGAATAGAGCTATTATCGAAGCTACAAGGTCCATGCTCAACGAAAAGGGATTGCCGAACTACCTATGGGCAGAGGCTGTGTCGAAAGCCACATATCTCATAAATAGACTTGCATCCTAGTCTAGAGCATCCTAGTCTAGAGCATTGCAAAATCTTTGGATGCTTAGCCTATGCTCACATTCCTTCTCAAGTAAGAGGGAAATTGGATCCCAAGGCAGAGAAGTGTGTATTCATTGGTTATGATCAAAACCAAAAAGGATATAGATTGTACAATCTAGCCAATAAAGGATTTTCTGTGAGTAGAGATGTAATTTTTGATGATGACAAGAAAGTGAAGCTGCCTTATGACTTGGATGAAGATTTTCCATCACTTCAACCAAAGGAGCCGAAGCAGATTGAAGAAAGTGATTCGGAGATTGACCTAGAAGACTTGGAAAGACTAAAGCTATGGAAGAACAAAGGAAAAGCAAAGATGCAAGATGCTACATATGGACCCGAGAGCTCACATCAACCACTTAGAAGGTCTTCGAGGGAGAAGAAGAAACCAGAGAGGTTTGGTTATGATACTTCTTTGGTCACGAAGCACTCAATCTACATTGCAAAAGATTCAACCAATGAAGAGCCTACCACATTCGAAGAAGCACAAAGCAAGAAAGCTTGGAGAGATGCAATGGATGAAGAAATGGAAGCCTTGAAGGAGAATGACACTTGGGAGCTTGTACCTAACAAGCCATCTATGAAGGTAATTGGATCTCGATGGATATACAAAATCAAGAGGAATCCAGATGGAAGTATAAATAGACACAAAGCAAGGTTAGTTGCTAAAGGGTTTGCTCAAACCCATGGTATTGATTATGAGGAGACTTTCTCTCGTGTTGCAAAAATGCCTACAATTAGGGTTCTCATTAGTCTTGCTGCATCTAGAAATTGGAATCTCTATCAACTTGATGTAAAGAATGCTTTCTTGAATGGATGGATTTCTAAGGAAGTGTATATGGCACAACCTCCTGGATATGAGGATGCACATCATCCTAACTATGTATGCAAATTAAAGAAAGCTTTGTATGGATTGAAGCAAGCTCCAAGAGCTTGGAATTTCAGATTGGTGACTTATTTGCAGGACCAAGGATTCAAAGCTAGCAAGGTGGATACCTCTTTGTTCATAAAGAGGAATGGATCTGAAGTGATCTATTTATGTGTGTATGTTGATGATATTATTATCACAGGCAATGATCTTGAAGGAATCAAACAAGTAAAGGCTCAAATGAAGGAGGAGTTCAGAATAAGTGACCTTGGACCACTCACTTATTTTCTTGGATTGGAGTTGATCTACACAGATTCAGGTATATACATCACACAAAGGAAGTATGTCCATGACATGCTCGTCAAGTTCAAGATTGAAGATACCAAGTGTGCAGGTACACCTATGGAGAAAGTCAATTGAAGACATCACAAGCTATCAAAGCTTGGTTGGAAGTTTAAACTATGCAACACTCACAAGGGTGGATATATGCTATAGTGTTAGCATATTGAGTCAGTTTATGCATAAGCCGAGAAGACCACACATGGAAGCGGCCAAGAGAGTCCTCAAGTACCTAAAGGGGACCATGAATGAAGGTTTGTTTTATTCATTTACTTCAGATATTGAGCTAAAGGTCTATTCAGATGCAGATTGGGCCGGATCTAGAGATGATAGAAGAAGCACATCCAGATATATATCATTTGCAGGTTCAAAAATCATTTCTTGGTCATCGAAGAAGCAACCAACTATGGAATTATCTTCTACTGAAGCAGAATATAGAGGTTTGGCTAATGCAACTCAAGAAATCATGTGGTTAAAGTCTTTGTACACAGATCTTGGACTTCATTCTTCAACACCTCATATTTTTGGTGACAACACAAGCTCACTACATCTAGCAGCTAATCCGGTATACCATGCTAGAACCAAACATATTGAAGTCCACTACCATTACATAAGGGAGAAGATAATGAGAAAGGATATTCAACTATCCTATGTCTCTACAGATATGCAATGTGCCGACATGTTGACTAAAGCTCTTGATGGTACAAAATTAAGTAGATTCAAGTTGATGATTGGCTTGCAGGAAATCAAGGACAATTGAAGACTTAGTTGAAGGCCAAGTATGTTAGGCTTGAGGGGGAACTGTTGGTGCATTTTACCCAAGCCTACATGCTTGATATATTTGATATCATCCTCATTTGTAAGTCACATGAGTAGTCATGTGAACACCTCTTGTAAAAGAGTTCATTTTTATCTCTTGTAATTGAAAAAAGAAAAAGGAAAAAGATGGCTTACCTCATGCACGATGTAAAAGCAATTTCGTGGCTCTAACTACCAAAACCCATGAATTTTTGAGCTGAGGGAATATCTCCTAACTTTGGGGATCACTTTTAGGTGGAGCCATTCGAATTCGAATTCAAAACTCCCTCCAAGAATAGCTATAAAAGGAGCATGAAGGAAGAGGCGATTAGCAAGCCTTGTACGTGACCACTTCATGTCATTTTGTAGAGATTGAAGAGCTTACTCCATAGCTCTATCATTATACTCCCATTGTGCAAAGATTCATTGCCAATGTGGTTGTAATCATATATGAATTTATACATTTATCATCATTCACTTCTCTGTTTTGTTCTCTGCTATACTCACTCATAGCAGTACCTTCAGAAGGTCATATCTCGAGTTGTACTCATTTTTTTTCAGTGATTTAATGGGCGTTAGATAGCTCGTATTGTCTAGTTTTTGCATATCAATTTTCAAGGTCATTGGATTTATAGTTTTGGAGATATCTTCATTTTACTGCTCACTGGTCTATCTCTGCAGAGCCCCGAGAATGGTGGGCATGTTCCAGAAATTGATAAATCTTGTTCTCAGTGCTTAGTCCATCATTTGAGGTGTTTTAACTTGGATTGGGAAGCTTGCTAAGTCTATCTGCTATGCCCAAAAGGAATTTTTCTAATTGCTACCAGGTTGAGAGCATTGTTCATTTTTTCTAGCAGGTGTATGTCCAAAAATAGCAAGTTTTGGGAGCTAGTCATTTCGCAACTAGTCTGTCTTGACTTAAACTTTTGGGATACATGTTCCAAAGTACTTGGATGATATTTTGGTGGATTTAGGAAGCTCAAAGGGTCTACTAATCAACTCTGAAGTCTCACTTGGCTGGTGTGAAGCTAGTTGTAGCGGCACCTTCTCATCTTTGGATTGCATCCACCATCTCTCTTCACATTTATGCTATTGTTGGCTTCTTGATTGAAGAGTTGTCCAAGAAAGATGTTGTAAGTCTGGAGTCTGCACATCCATGATGTGATCATAAGCCGTCGTGAAGGATTGCCATTGCTTATCACTTCGAATGCCATTGAGAATTTGCCTCATGATGACCTCTTCTTCAATCAGCTCTCCAATGGATGCTAACTGATCCGCAACCTCCTTGACTTTGGTAACAAATTTTGTGATGGTTTGTTTAGGTGTCTTCTTCATTTGGTTGAACTCGTTCCAAAGATGATTCTTTCTTGCTTTGGTACTAGCAAAAAAGAAAGTCTCCAGGGCATCCCAAGTCTCTTGAGATGTCTTGCATCCTCTAATATGTGGTAATAGAAAGTCAGAGATAGAGTTTAGTATGTACGACCTTGCTTGAGCATCCCTTGCGCACCAAAGTGTGAGCTTATCTGTCTCCTCTTGTGTAGGTCCTCCTTTGGATCTTGGAATAGGCATAGCTTCATCACCTGCTACAATTCCATAAAGATTTTTACCTTGCAAATAGGCCTCCATTCTAATTTGCCAAGCCGCGTAGTTGTGTCGATCAAGCTTCTCGATCATTGAGGGAAAGCCGTCACCCATCTTGATCTAGCTCTGATACCCACTAAAAGAAACTTGGAGAAGCTTGTCGAAGGTAGAAAAGTGCGTTTCGAAGCGATGAAGTTTGGTCAAGCCAACCGGCACAAGACCATCCCTTGAGCTTATGGAGACTCAAATAGACCTTATAGGCATGCTATAAGTGCAAAGAAATGCACTATGTACTTTGGAGCATCAAGGAGAATGAGTCGATACAAAACAGATAGGTTCGCGGGTCGACTAGCTCAAAAAACTTACTATCTATGGAAGAGACAATGAACTTCAAATGCCCATAGCAACCAGCGTGATTACAATTAGAAAAAATCCTTTTATGGGAGTGATACACATAGGGTTGAGTGTATGGAATGCACAAAAGTATAAGGAATAAGCAAAATATGCTATAGGAATGAATGCGACATTCACCGGTGGTACTTCCTATTTTTCAGGAATACGCAAAGATTGACCCCGAGGCAGAAAAACTGAGATTTCTCCAAATTTGCTGAACCAAATGCTTTGAAAATTTACAGGCATAAACTAGACACTAATACGTTTCCAACGAGTCCTCTTGCACTCAATTTGAAGCTCTGAGGAGAGAGCAGCAGCCTCTGCAAGATTATTGTTGGCGAAGAAGATGATGAAGGAAATTGAAGGAGCAAGACAATGATGGTCACAAGTGTATGTATATTGCTTCCATGTATAATAGAAGTGATTTCAACTCCTTATATAGACTCTAGGAGTGTTCCACGAGTTTTACAAGTTGAATTTGAATTCAAATGAAGGTGGGAATGGTTGTTGGAGGGAATCAATTCACTTTCCTACAATCTAGGAAAAGTGAAGATCTTGATTGATCTACTTTTAGGTGATTGATTGCTTGACTGAATGCAACTTCAACCACCACAAATTCGTGGGATTTGGGCTCTATCTTTCTACCTTTACATGCGTATAACTCAAGGCTTTTACAACGATAAATGAGCCATCAAAATATTCTCAAAAAATACAATAAATGAGCATATGAAAAAGAACTCTCCAACGGATATTCTTTCGACGTGATAGCCTTCAATGTAGATCAAATCCACCTCAAGCATAGTGTAAGCTTGATGTTCCAACAGAGAAGAGCCAACGTCAGTCACCCATATGTAGAGTGAAAGAAGACTTAGGCATTGCCTCTTGTTTGGGTATAGCATAAGTTCGCATTGTCAGGCCGCCGCAATAGTATTTAGAAGAATCATTGTAATTAGAAAAGTCGTGCACCGAAAGGGTGTAGCACAAACAATGTATCGTTTCTTTCTAATCAATAGAGTATGCATAGAAGAGATGAAGGATGCATCGTCAACCTGTTCGGTCTAGGCGATGGTCTGGAATTGATTCTGTTTTGAAGTTATATTAATCGCAGAGTTGTCTGTAAAGTCAGAATTGAAGTAAATCAGGTACTATGTTGATGTTCACTATGTTGAAGTGAAGTGTAGCAGTAATCATAAAAAAAGAGTGAAAGTGTTGTGTACATAATTGCGGTGATCATTGAGAATGCTATGCGTCAAAGTGTAATTGCATCTTCTATAATTGTTTGGAGTTACTCAATGAAGTTGATTGTCAGAAATTAAGCAGTGAATTGGGAAAATATATATAGGGCCTCTGAATTATCAGACCCCTGACCATCCCAAGAACCCACGAGTAAGAACAGAGTAATTGTAACTTTTAACACTGGCACCGGCCATGGGGCATGGAGTAGCCAGTCAATGCATAGACTAAGAGTTGAGAAGAATCCAATGATATATGCGTGTAACACGCTCCGAAGAATCCTACCCAAAGTACAGAAGGGATCAGCATCCCTGGAAAATTCCTAGCGCATTGGGCACACCTCCGAGTAGTAGTGGTGATGGACAATCATTGGAAGGAAAGCGAGAAATTTGGGCCAATGGAGTACCACCTCAGCATTTCCTTGTGCAAGGATTACAGGGTATACCAGAAGTGCAACCAACCCCATTTGTGGAAAGTAAGGTTGGAGAAGTAAGCACTAGTTCCGGTGACAGTGAGGAAATTTTCAGTAGCAGTTTATGGAATTCCGGTGGAACCTCGGATAATGTTAGGGCTGGGTTGCTAAATTTTGGTGAAAGTTCTATTCTCGGTTCTGATTTTGAGGGAACTAGTGTATTGTTGGATGAAAGTTTTGGTGAAAAGCTCACTACAGAACTCCATTACGACGAAGGGCAATTGGTTGAAGACATGTAGGAACAACTTAATAATATCCAATTACCGGAGGGCGTGCAAGATGACGGGACAACACAGAAGCAATTAGGTGCAACTGGTTCAAATCATTCGGCAGTAACGTTTCCTCTTGATTCAAACATCATGAGTGGTTCGCAACAGCAACAACAACATCAACAGCAACATCATCAACAACAACAACAACAACAGCAGTAGGCCATACCACCACAATCGGTAACCGCTGGAGTCACATATATGAAATTTGGCAAATTTCTCGGTGATGATCTGGATGCACATGTGAGAACTTTTGAAATTAATTATGTAGTACTCAACTATCCAGCAGATCTGGCATATAAGGCCATAGTGTTCCAATCTACACTGGTTAATGAGGCTGCTCGATGGTTAACTGAATATGACATGAACCATTTCGTTTAGTACGATGATGTTAAGGATACCTTCTTATAACGATTCCGGTTGAAGAAAAACACGGCTGAGATCTTTGACTATCTGCAACACAATCGACAAAAACCACACCAAAATGTGCAAGAGTATGCAACTTTATTTCGTACTCATCTACAGCAACTGCCATCGGCGCATGCTAACCTATCGGATATGTGATCACCCAGTGGTTTATTAATGGATTAAACCCTCAACTTAAACAAGTAATGATCATACGATGTGTGGGTGGTATGACTCTGGATGCGGTTATAGCCATGGCATTATAGTTGGAACATAAGGTGGGTGGATTCGCTGAAGATTTGGACTGGTTGAAGGCAACCAAGGGTACGAGTGAAGATTCATTGAAACAAGTGTATTGCACAAAATGTAAGAACCCAGGACACACTGCTTCTGCATGTGCATTGAACCAAATGTACTCTACTATTTGTAATACGGCGAGTCACTCCACCGAAACATGTCCCTATAATGCTAAACTACAAGCCAGGCCAATCGTAAATGCTATAATACAGGAGCAAGGACAACCGGCTGCCCACTATGTACCACTGCAGTTGAGGAATACTTCCTACCAAAGTTATAAAAACTATCGAGGAACACGAGCAAACAATTTTGGCCAAACTCAGTGGAATTCCGGTCAATCGGGTGAAGGAACATCCCTTCCGCCACCAAGATGCCATTTTTGTGAAGAGATTGGACATATCCGAAGATATTATAAAGAGGCAGTCGAGTATGATAAACAAAGAAAAGAGCGACAGAATCCAATGGCCAACATGGTATATATTTCAGTAGTAGATACTCAAGCGACAGTAGTCCAAACACATTCCGGCAAGAAATTACAACCAGTTGCTGAGATTTTGAGCCTGGCATTCGAGAACAATAGAGTTTTTACCAAAGCTAGTATGTGGGCCAGTCCAGAACCAACAGTTTTTCCTGATCCAGTATCAGTGGTTCAACAGACACTACCAAGTCTACCACCAGAAGCACCGAGTTCGGTGGACATGCCGTCGGAGAGTCTACCGAATGCAATAAGGAGTACGTCAAATTTTGACTCTGTGTGGAATATTCTATCGCAAGCTTCCATTACAATACCATTGGGGCAACTGTTAGCCTTGGTTCCGGGTGTACGACAACAATTTCAGCATCAAGTTTGTCTGGAATCTTCGTGTACACCTATTAAGGCTACTATTAGTCCAGAAATTGATTTTGTGGTGGACCATGTTGTTCCTTTAATTTTGGTATGGTATAAAAACCATAAAATCAATCAAGTGTTAATTGATGGAGGCTCTGGTGTGAATATTGCGACAATCGCCCGAACATGTTCAGTCTTTAGTGAGGATGGTGGATCAGTCCAGGGTGTATCCGATGGGTTTGGTACATGATATACCCATTACTCTTCAGGGAGCAATGTTCAAAATGAATTTTGTTGTTCTAGAATTACCTAATTCAACTCAAGACTACAATTTGCTATTTGGGAGGCCTTGGCTGAAACAAGCCAAAGTATTGCAGGCATGGTCAACACACAAACTTATTTCAAAAAAAACCACCGAAAGTATGTCGTTCCATTAGATGAGATGAAACCATGCAATCTCCATGCTCGATCCTACGTAGCCGAACATGTGCATATGTTGGATGGACTTTCAGATGATGAAGAAGAAGCTTTTCTCAAGGCTAACCAGGATTTGCTCACCTATTGTTATAGTCCCAAAGAAAAATAAGCAGTTACGTATATGTGTGGATTACCGAAAACTGAATGCGATGACCGTACCAGATCCCTTCCCACTTCCCTTTCTTGATACAATGCTCGATGATGTTGCTAGATGAGAAATGTATTCCTTTTTGGATGGTTACAATGGCTACAATCAAGTGTGCATGGCTGAAATGGACATACCAAAGACTGTGTTTATTACAAATTGGGGTGTGTATGCATGTACGGTGATGTGGTTGGATCTTCGCAATGCTCCTAGTACCTTCCAACGATGTATGCAAGAAATTATTTTCCCCTATTTAACCACCTTTATGCACGTGTATCTAGGTGATTTTTCATTATCGGGTGATACATCGGCTCATCTTTACCATCTATGGTGCTGCTTCTCTAAGTGTCAAAAGTTTCGGTTGTGCTTAAATCCCAAAAAGTCGGTCTTTTTGGTTTTCTGTGGTAAGTTTCTTGGTCATATTATTTCAAAGCAAGGTATTCAAGTGGATCCAGATAAAGTGCAAGCTGTATTACAAGCACCTGCCCTGATGACACCCAAGGAGGTTATGCGATTCCTTGGCCAAATACACTGGCATGGGTGACATCTTCGATGGCTCGCACACTTAGCCATACCCTTGAATCAATTGATCACTAGTAATCCTCGACCGTTCGTGTGGAATGAAGAGTGCCAAATTGCCTTTGATCGACTGAAAAACACTATTAACCCAGGATCCTATACTGTAAGCACCAAACTCGCAGCTTTCGTTCCACATCTTCATGGATGCATTGGATAGTGCTATCGGTAGTGTGCTCATGCAACAATAGGATACGTGGTTCCGTCCTGTTTATTATGCTAGCTGACGATTAACATTTGCTAAAAGGAATTATTCAGTCACTGAGCACGAATGCCTCGACTTGGTCTATTCGGTGAAGAAATTCCAGCACTACTTGCTAGGATGCCAATTTACGTTCCATGTGGATCATGCTGCTCTAGTTTATCTTGTCTGTCAGCAACATTTAGGGGGAAGATTAGCCATGAGCTCTCGGTGGCACCTTTGTATTCATTAGGAAAAAAGGTGAACCCTGCATGGGCCTTGTAAGGATTCCTAATTTTTAGGGATTAAAATGCTTAATCTAGGTTATTAAAGGGATATAAAAAACCACTAGTGGTATTCTTGAATAAAGTACTATTTAATATATTTTGTATTTGAATTTTCAAATGGAAATTTCTTGAGCCTTTGGATGCTTGAAATCCATGGCTTAGATTAATCTTAATGGGTCTCTTGAGAGAGAATGTTAGAGAGAATTCGTGGGATTTGGATCTTTCAAGCAAGCTTTTTCGCACATGCTCTACAGAAATCTTGGCCATTCAATTTAGTCAAATCGGACGATGAAGTGCATTTTGGGCTGATCCTGTTTTGGGGAGTGTTGTGCACCATTGGATTGAGCTCCAATCTAAGGATAGAGCGCAAATGGCACTGATCCTTTTTTGGGCAGTGCCGCCGATCGTTAGATCTCTTTCTCATCGGATGGCTGAGGACAAAAGGCGCCCTCATCCTTGGGGCCTTCAATATAGTCCATTTGATCGACTATCTATCCAATGTTCCACAATGAAGGCGCCGTTCCTATACGAAATTCAACATAGATTGTCCGATCATGGGTCTAATCCAAGGGTATGCAATCAAAGACGCCTTTTTCTTGCTTCCTCTAATCCTAGCCATTGGATATCTTCCTAATCCAAGGGCCTATATGCAAGGATGCCTTGACTTTTGCATTCAAAACCATTCAAATAAGCAAAACCACAGTTTCTAAGTGGTTTTCTCCTCTTTGACCACACAAAACCAAGGGAAGCCTATGCCTAGCCTATGTGATTAAGGGACTAGACTGTGGCCACCACCCTCTTCTCATTGGTTCATCCCTAATCACTCCTTAGGCTAAAAGGCCCATGCAGGGTTCACCCTTTTTCCTAATGTATGATACTCTTCTGACCTTCCTCACCAGTGGAAGCCCCTCGACTAGTACTTCTACTTTCGCTCGTCGTAAATTGGCCATGTATAGTCGACGGTTCCAGATCGTTGTAGGACAGTTGTATTATATGGATCCTTTTGGTGCACTATTATGGTGTATTCCACCCCATGAAGTTCCTTCGGTTATTGCCATGGCACATTCTACTCCTTCCACTGGTCATTTTTCGGTCAATCTTACTTACCAAAAAATTCTGCACTGTGGCTTATGGTGGCCCACTATGCAGCATGATATTGCTACCTCTATTAAAACGTGTGATGCTTGCCAATGCTTGGGACAACCTTTACAACGGCATCATTTTCCATTGCAGCCTGTTGCTCCCCTTGAACCTTTTCAAAAGTGGGGCTTGGATTTCATTGGTCTCATTACCCCTCAGGCGACGATCACTCATCATCAATATATACTTACTTGTACGGATTATGTTACTCGGTGGGCAGAAGCTTGGGCTTTACGGTCTGCCATTGTGGCTATGGTGGTCAAATGTTTGATGACTGATGTGTTCCCTCGGTTCGGTCTTCCCTTAGAGATTGTTTTGGATCAGGGCACACAGTTTGTTAATTCCTTACTGCAAGCACTTACCCGCACCCTGCAGATTGTTCATAAATTTATCTCTCCATATTACCCTCGTGCCAATGGTCTTGCTGAAAGTACCAATAAAACCTTACTTAACATGCTCAAGAAATTATTTCTGGAATGTCCGGAGCGATGGGATCAATTCCTTCCTTCAATTCTATGGGCATACCGCACTATGTACAAAGTGGCTACAGGGAATACACCTTTCAAATTCACGTATGGGTTGGAGGCCATTGCACCCATGGAGTTAGTGGTACCTAGCCTCAGGGTGGCACTAGAACATAAGCTCTTACCGGAGGAATCCTTTCCTTTCCGGTTGGATGTGTTGCGGTCCTTGGACGAACAACACTGGGAAAGTTTTCTAATGCTACAAGAAGTCCAACTACGACAAGCCAAGACACATGATCGATTTCTCCGCACTCCTCTTTTTATTAAAGGACAATTACTACTTTATAATGCTACATCTAATCGATCAATGGGAAAGTTCAAACTTTGGTGGTTTGGCCCTTACCGTATTGAATCGTGGGTTGGACCTGCTATGTTCCGGTTATCCACGTTAACTGGTACCCTTCTCCCTAAGGCGATCAATGGGTCGAAGCTTCGTCCCTATTATCCCCCACCTTCTTCATCATGATGCTTTATCGGTATTTTTATTTTCCACCTAGTTTATATCACTATTCTAGCTCCACATTCCCTTCTCGTCCACGTGTTTCAGATCACATCTGCCATTGCTTCTGCTCCTGCTATCGATGCCTGCTGGCGGATTGCTTGTCTTAACCCGCATGTAGTCGTCAACATAAACACCATCGCCGAATTCTTTCATCTCCCTCAAGAGGTCTTGTACATGGACCTCTCTTACCGATGTCACCATGAAAGAGCTATTTCCATGCCACTCTTCCAACGAATTCGCCATCCTTTGTCGCCCTAAACCGGAGCCCACTGCACTACAGTTTCTTGTAGCTGCACTTAACTTGCCAAAATGCACATATGGCATTTCTCGTCCCTTCTATTCCATGATCGATACTGTTGCGAGAGAAGCAGTCAATTTTGCTTCCTTTTTCTTCCGGTAGATAGATAGATAGATAGATAGATAGATAGATAGATAGATAGATAGATAGATAGATGGATAGATAGATAGATAGATAGATAGATAGATAGATAGATGGATAGATAGATAGATAGATAGATAGATAGATAGATAGATAGATAGATGGATAGATAGATAGATAGATGGATAGATAGATAGATAGATAGATAGATAGATAGATAGATAGATGGATGGATAGATAGATAGATAGATAGATAGATAGATGGATAGATAGATAGATAGATAGATAGATAGATAGATAGATAGATAGATAGATAGATAGATAGAAAAATAGATAGACAGATAGAGAGATTGATAGATAGATAGATAGATAGATAGAGAAACGGACATAGAGTCATAGACACACACACAGATAGGCAGACAGATAGACAGACACACAGACACATAGAGAGACGCACACACAGACACACACACACACACACATAGACAGACAGATAGACAAATAGATAGATAGATATATAATATATATATAGATTGATAGATAGATAGATAGATAGATAGATAGATAGATAGATAGATAGATAGATAGATAGATCGATAGATCAATAGATAGATAGATCGATAGATAGATAGATCGATAGATAGATAGATAGATAGATAGAAGATGAATTCATCTCCTAGTCGGTAATAAAAAGACAATCACAAAGGATATGGGTTTGGAAGCCAAAAGTAACAGCAGCTTCCACAACACCAAGGAGCCGACCACTGTGGATATCAAATTTTAGAAACCATCCAAAGATGAAAGGGCCAAAAGTGATCTCCACAGAACGACATACCATTCTCAAATGGATCCCTATAAGGAGGATTACATCATTGCAAGATTCAATCGACACCTCCAAACAAAGATTGAATCAAGTCTACAAGTAACATCACAAGCCTCGACCAGCAACAACCATGTGCCTTTGGCATAACCTTGTCTTTTGCACCATTCCGGTCATGCATTTTCAAAGTATGCATTAATATAGGGCCTCCTTACACGGCCGTGCATAGACACTATTGAGAATCCCAGGCACATGATACACATCTGACATATGTAAAATATTTTATTGATGCTAACACCTTTCTTTTTGTTTTATTCCATTGTTCAAAAAAAAAAAGAGGAGAAAGAACAGGATTGTGCTTTTGAAGAATCCCCAATGCGAACCATCAACAAGGACATCCATCAACTAAGACAAGCTGATGGTCAATCACCATGATGGAAGTACAACAGGAAGAGTTGAAGATCGACCGAACTTTCACCATGGTAAGAATTGTATGCTTCAACAACAACATAACCATGGTCGATTAGGAAACCTCTTCGTCAGCATACCCTTGAGCACCTAGCTCAAGACCCAACTTCTTACACCATAACTTTTACAATGCATTTCCCAAGTATGCATGCATAGGGCTATATTACAAGGTCATGCACAAGGCACCTATTTTTTCCAACCCATGCATGAATACACTTAACCATCAATCATGATGGATCACAAGTACTTGGCCTCATGTTTCAAAAGTTCAAGGACATCCACGGTACAACATCAGTACCTAGGAAGCAATTCATAGTAGACAGCTGCTCACGATCAACATCAACAACCTCTTTTGAGCAACTACCAACCTTTGAAAGCCAAGAAGTATACCCTCTAGCTCAGATCCAAGGAAGAAGTACATACATTGGGCACAACTCAGGAATAGGCTAGTAGTGGAAAAGTGACAAACCCGACAACCGACCAGGCTACATTGGGAAGATGGACTGCTCCTGCTGATAATGAAGGGCACTATCTCTCAACGTACTACATGGAACAACCACTACAACAAGGGTTTGTTAGGGACGACAGATTCAAGAGGGGGGGGGAGTGTTGAAGCTCAAGGTCAAGGACAAAGCATGGAAGTACATCAAAGAAGTGGATACACAAGAAAGAGGAGCAAGTAGGGAGCTCCAAGAAGCACATGTCAAATTTTCAAAAGAAATCCCTATAAATATAGTGACTTTTGTCACTAAAAACCATTGTAAATACCACTTTCCATTTTTACAACTCCATTTTGTTCAAGCCAAGGAGTCCTTAAGCTTGAGGAGTATTAGATGTATCATACTACCAATTTTCATAATTTTTAGATTCCGTTTGAGCCCCCAAATAAGCCCTAGAACCTAATTTTCAACTATGACGGACACTAGGTCTGGACAGGGCCAAAACCACTCAAAAAACTATAAAAAGGGCTGGAGAGCTCATTTTTGGGGTTAGCTGGTTGTAGATTTCAGCTTTATAAGAGGCTTCTATTGTAATTGAAGCTTTCCATTGTTCCACTCTTTGCTCTTACCTTGTGTGCGTGTGTGTGTATGTGCATGCATGCTTGTGTGCTTTCACTCACGCACTTGTGCCATCACTTGCTCACGGTCTTCATACCGGCCCTCACGTCTCCACGGATTGATATTTATGAGGTGTATCTCCTCACGTTGGTACTCACCATTGTGCTAGAGTGACACTCCGTATGAGGCTTGGCATGGTCGAAAGCCATTTGTTGCTCACCTACATGTTTTTGGTTATCTCGCATATGCATTAGTTCTTGAACAACAACGCAGGAAATTGGATGATAAAGCAGTGAAATGTGTTTTTGTTGGGTACAGTTTTAAAAGAAAAAGCTATCGTCTATATCATCCACATAATAAATGCATTTTGGTTAGTGGTGATGTTGTTTTTGTGGATGATGCTATTCAACCATTTCTTTCATGTACTAAGGAGACATATGTTAGCTCCAATGATATGTATGATACTTTGCTACCTCTTTTTATAGGTGGACAACCTAGTGTTGGTCCTAATGAGGCAACTTCTCAGCCTCTACAAGTTTCATGTGATGATGCAAATCATTCCATTTCTGATGTAGATCTACATGATGCACTTCTTGATGTGGAAACTGATATTGAGGAGGCAAAAAATATGCCAAAATGGTTTGTGTAGACTTTGCATGACAACAAATTAGATGCATCTCTGTCATATCATACTCGTTTTGGCTCTCATAATGCTTCTTTGGCATGAGATTGCTATGCTATGGCTGTGTAATAAAGTAAGTCTACGATCCAAGGGTCTGGCCGGTTCAGACAGATCTGAAATCAGACACCGTTTGGTCATCTGTGTGTATGACCAAAGATCTCGAGTTTAGACTTACTAGGAGGTTTTGTGCTCTTGTGAACAAGTGATCCACTTAGCTTAGTGGTTAAGTCTCAAGGATGTGAAGGAAGAGGTCTTGGTTTCAATCCCCATGGGAGACATGGGGAGAGTATTTTGCCCAAAGAGATCTAGAGCCTTCTAGAAGCATCCACTTGAGTTAACTCGAGTTAGCTGGAACACTTGGCGCACATGTAGTTACATGGCTGACACTTGGCTGGCTAGTATCCACCTGCCCAAGAAGGCAGTCCCCTGGAGAGAGCTATATATAGAGGCATTTGGTTGGGAGGAGAGTCATCTCTTCTAGGAGGTGGTGGTCGTAATCCTTGTTCTCTTGCATTGGTATCAGAGCCAAGCTCTCATGGTGACCTTGGAGTGGGCTTCATCATCTTTTTCTCCATTAGCTTCTTGCTCATTATTTTTACTCTCTCCATAGCTTCTTGCTCGTCAATCTCTGCTCGCGGCTATTTTGAAATATCCTCCCGAATCGATGTGATCTTGGCAGATATGGCTTGAGGAGAAGGTTAGAGAGTACCAAAAGGGTAATCACCTCCGATGGGAGCATGAGCGGGAATCGAAGTCTCGCCCATCCGATTAGGGAGCGCTGCGCTACCTGCAGATCCTATAGGTGTTCGTGACCTGCGTACCAGCGCGTGAATAAAAATTGCTTGAAAACCGTGCTGAATAAGACTCTCTTAAGGAGCTAAGAGTAGCAAAACAATTTACCTCTGTTGCGAGTACAGAGAGGAATCGACCTCTCATCCCCCGCCTAGGAGGCTGACCTGCTATACACAAGCCCACACAGCCTTTCTCGATTTGCAACTGCGAGCAACAAATTTTCGTTCTGATTTTGGCGCAGAACATCAAGGAGATTAGCAAAAATTTTTTCATGCTGTGGTCGACATCAGATTCGAACTGAAGACCTTTGTCTAGCGGAGATAATCGCCTATCCATAAGGCTAATAACTGTTTGCGAGTAACATTTGGCGCAGCTGTTATTAGTTTGAGTGCCGCGCTGTAGAAGACCTCATCAAGGAGCAAAACAGGGAAAATATTCAGAAGAACGGCGACTGGATTTGATACTTTGACCCCCCAGCTGAAGATATCCACGACGCCGCGCTGTAGAAGACCTCATCAAGGAGCAAAACAGGGAAAATATTCAGAAGAACGGCGATGGGATTTGATCCTCTGACCCCTCAGCTGAGGATATCCTTTTATCCACGACGCCAGTTCGATTCATGTGTTTTGTAGATGTCAGACAGAATTACTAATCACTGTTTCATTGTCGGTGCTGAACAATCCATAAGTGAAGAGGAAAAGAAAGTGTTGCAGAAATGTCCAATTCCAGATCGAACCCGTGATCTGGGCGTGGCGATTGCGTTGCCTTACTCAGGAGTAATCGGACGATTTTCACCTTACTTTGCGTAGCAAAAGAACCCCGATCAGAGATCTAAAAAGCTGGATCCTTATACAGTCTGCTCGCCGGGTTTGAACTCTTGACCTGCAAGGTAGCAAAGTACTCTCATATCCAAAGTACTACGTACGGTCATCTATAGGATTGCTGTAGAATATATATTTTGTACTCTTTTGATTGCAATCTCAATGAGGAAGAAGCACTTAAGGAACAGAAGCCCAACCCGAAATATCCCATTTCAAAGGCTAAGATTTTGCCTACTACAATAGAAGGCCATAGATGCTTCAACTCTTCTGAAAATTATATTGGCATGAGCTATGCTTAGTTCAAATGGATACTTTGATAATATATAAGTCAAAGTAGGAAGGGTAAAGTGAAGCATCATTCATCTCCGCATAGTCTGAAGGCAAAGGATGAAAATTGGCTCTTCCAGAGGATCAAGAGGACGAATCACTCTTCCAAAGGATCAGGGGAAGGACGTAGCTCTATGTGAAGCTAAGTATTTTCCAAATTATGTTTTCATTTTGATATTTGTTTGCTTGAATGCTTTCATTTAGGATGCATTAATTAGGACTAAAAGCATAGTCCAATTATGGTTATCTCAACATGAAAGCTAATTAGAGAACTAAACGGTATTGAAATGACACAAAAGTATATAAAGTACTTTTGAGTTTTAGACATGCAATTGAAATTTCTATTTCCATTCATGCACAAGAATGAAAAGATTATTTGTGCATAAAAGAATGTTTTATGCACATCAAGTTTGCACTTGCTTGGGAAAGGTTAATTCTCCAGTTCATGCACTTGAATAGTTACCTTTTGCCAGAATAGCAAGTAGGTTGTTTTTGCATGGATGCTTGTTTGCATACCTAATAAGCATGAGATTTGCTTAAGTTCATTACACTTGCATGTACTCACATGCATTTGCACCCAAGAATGGGCATTTGCATACATGCATTTGCATGCAAGTAGACGCATGAGCATACACATGATCTTTTGGTAAGTAGTTGAACACGTATACTTTCGTTCCTTTCTTTTTCTAACTTAGACTTAGCTAGGTGGAAAAAATAGAAAATTACCTAGTTGCAAGGATCTTGACCATCATGCAACTAAGTATCTAGTCTATTTTTTCCCAAAAAGTGATACATAGGTACCACTTAGTAGGAGTCTTTTTGAGGAAAAGAAAGCATGTTGAAAGCAAGTATTCATAGAGCTACTTTCCAATATGCATGCTCAGTCTAAGTTTGGGAAGAAACCTAGACATTGTTAGCAACTATCAAGGATTTAGTTGTTGTTGGATATTCATGTTCATGCACCCAAGTAGAGAAGTTTCTGTTGAAACAAGTAAGTATAACAAATTTTGGAAGGTTTAATACTTTAATAATCATCAAACATTGATGAAAATAAGTAGAAGTATTGAACTTCTAGAATCTCTGGAACTCTAGTGTTCATAGATGTTAGTTTCCAGAAATGCATCTCGAGGCATGATGCAAGGTCTTCAATTGACGCAAAAACTTTTGAAGGAAAATTGCTTGATTCTATTTAAGCTAACTCAAGGCTTAAAAAGGAAACCAAGACAAATATTAATTGATCTTTAGGAATCAAGTAATTTCCTAAAGTCATGACAATTAGTGAAATAATTCAAATTATTTTCATTTTTGAAACAGATATCTTAGGAAATCACGATATTTTCTAAAGACAATTTAGGAAACAAGTTCTTTCCTAAAAAGATTAGCTTCAAGTGGTAAAGCCTTGAAGAGACCCAAGCAAAGTAATCTTTGGAAATTAAGCTATTTCCTAAAGATAAGCTAATGAAAGAGTCCAATTAACTATCTCATTAGTTAAATGAGAATGTCTTTTGGACAAGCAAAGCCTTAAGTCTTGGTCTTATCCAAAAGTCTAGAATTCCTTTTGAAGATCTTTCCAGTAAAGGAGAAGATTCCAAGATGAATCATTGTCTGGAAAGCAAAAGGTTCTAAAGTGAATCATTAGCTTATTACTTGATTCCTTGGTAGGAAAGAAAAAGTTCTTGAAAGAAAAATCTCCCCATATGTGAGACTAGCATCTTTCAAGAGAAGTTTTATAGCAAGTAGTTCCCAACAAATCCCTAACCACCAGGTTTGGTATTTAAGTCCAAATAAGTGATATAACCTAACGGTATATCAAAGATTCTTCGCTTTGGAATCTGAAAAGCATTAGAAAATGCTTGGACTTAAGTTGAGGGGAAAGATCTCTAAAATCCTGCAGGTAAGCAAAGAAGCTTAAGATAGTTTAAGAGATCTTAAAGATAAAGACTAAGTCTTTATTTTTATCGCAAGTGTCAACCAGAATTGATCAAACTTGGCCATGATTGTCCAAGAATGTGCGACTAGAACTACTCTATAGATTGCCCAAGTATTGGCAGTAAAAATTCCATTAGGAATGATTCACTCAAGTTCCATTTATCAAATGGAAAATTGTGAAAAAAGTAAGCTGTTCCAAGTATGAATAGAGTGAAGGAATTCCAAAAATGTAGTCTGCAACCGTGAAGACGGTACTTAAGTCTGTGGAAGGTAAAACATAAGTGTTTGCCTATCCTTAAAAGGATTTTGATACAAATCCAGAAAGCATGAGCGGATGCTCAGACTTATGCAGTAGAGAGATTCCTATAAAAGTCCTGGCCAGGATAGGTACCTAAAAGCATCAGTTAAGAAAGGAATCTAAAGACAAGAAGCTAAAAGCTCTTGTCACTACAAAATTGGTTAAGGATAAACCAATTGAACTTGAATTTGAGAGAATTCAAGTATTTGGAATTCTGATTAGTTTTCATTTGAAAGCCCTAGCAAAAAGGATTGGAGATATTCTATTAAAGGTTTTCAGGTTCCCAAGGTTAAGCACAAGATCGTGAAACGATCATGTCAAGGGATTAAAACCTAGAATATCAAGATAGAGATAGTGCCTAAAACTACGAAATTCTTGTCAAGAATTAAACCTTGAAGGTTCTCTATCAAGATATGTTGTAGACTTTAGGATAAATTTCACTCACACGTTAATGTGAGTATAAAATAGGGTGGTATGGGACACCAGATTTTATACTCAGATTGATGTAGGAAAGATGGTATGGGACATCGGACCGTGAGATGATGATTATCTTTGAGTCTTCGTTTGGATCTTGAAGTTAGGTTTGATCTTCAAGGGAATTAAAACTTCAAAGAAGGAGTTTAAATTCAAGAAGAATCTCAAGATACTTCAAGACGACTTCAAGATCAAGGAAACTGAAGATATGACGTAAGTAACTTCCAAGATCTTCTTAGAGCACTAAGTTGGACTTTGATTTTGAGTTGATCTTTTCAACTAAAGATTTAATTGAGTAAGTCAAGCATCAAGTTTCTAGTATAACTTGGTAAATTCACTCTTTTGACTCAAAGAAATGCACGAGAATTGCATTCATGATTAGGAGTCAAAAAGATTGAATGTGACCTGAACTTAGTCTCAAGTGAAGCATTATTAGAGTAAAAAACTCATCAAACAAACCTTAGTGGGTTGATACACTGATGGTAATTGCCACACTAGTATCCTGTGGTTGGATGATGTTTTTGGTTTTCTTTGTATCTTTTTGAGAATCCAGGTTATTTCTCTTAAAGATAAAGACAATGCTTCAATATCCTGTTGAAATAGATCTTTGAAAAGTTGAAGTCCTGAGTCATCTAGCCTTTGACTCATAGCAAGTTTATGTATGTTCGAAGTTTGAATTGGTTGTACAGAGTTTTAGTTTTTTCTTTCTGCTTTTCGAATCTTTTGGAATTTACTCAGATATGGTATCTGATTTCTTTTGCAAAAGACCAGGGATAGCCGGTTAGAATTAGATAACTAACTTGAACATCCTAGATAGATGTTATGTACAAGAACCTTTTCAATCTTCAAAAGATAATAAGTCTAAGTGGACTTGTTCATTTGAGTTTGCTTCAAGGTATAGCGTAAATGATTTCCTAGAGTCCAGTATACTCTAGAATAAAGAAGTTAGGAATTGCTCATTAGATTGAAAATTCCCAAGAACTTTTAGTTAAAGTCTTTGAGAAAAGTGTCCTAAGTTGGACAAATTTCATTATGGATTTGTATTGGGCAAGTTATAGTATGGTTGACTCAAAGAAATGGTAAACTTTCTCCTACAGTTTACAAAGGATTTTTAAACTCATTAGGACAAAGTAGTCCTCTAGTCGGGTGAAAAAATCAAGTAACTGTTGGATCAAAGTAAACCATTGTACTAACATCTAAAGTTAGATGTACGGGACAACCAAACTTCAAGTTCTCCAAAACAAATTCAAGTGAATCAAGAATCCTTTAAGTCTTGAAAGGGATAAAAATCCCACCTTCATTACTAAGTCCATGCACCAGTTATGCCTAGAAATGGACTAGTAATTTGAATCCACCTAGTTCACATGTTTGTGCCTAGATCGCACATCCAGAAACTATGAATTAGCCAGGGATGTGTTTAGATCCACCCTCATTATTCTTCACTAGTTTGTACTTTGTCCCGTTCATCAAAGTGCGAAACCAGATAGTGTTTTGAATCATTTGGGCAAGGATGCCACCACAGAGATGAGACATGTTCTTCCAGTTCTAGACGATGACCATGTTCTTCCAGTTTTAGAACATGAGGCTCGGGGGTTGCCTATAGTATGTATATAGCTCTATTTTCGAGGACAAAAATATTTTCCAAGGGGGGAAGAATGTAATAAAGTAAGTCTACGATCCAAGGGTCTGGCGGGTTCAGACAGATCTGAAATCGGACACCGTTTGGTCATCCGTGTGTATGACCAAAGATCTCGAGTTTAGACTTACTAGGAGGTTTTGTGCTCTTGTGAACAAGTGATCCACTTAGCTTAGTGGTTAAGTCTCAAGGATGTGAAGGAAGAGGTCTTGGTTTCAATCCCCATGGGAGACATGGGGAGAGTATTTTGCCCAAAGAGATCTAGAGCCTTCTAGAAGCATCCACTTGAGTTAACTCGAGTTAGCTGGGACACTTGGCGCACATGTAGTTACATGGCTGACACTTGGCTGGCTAGTATCCACCTGCCCAAGAAGGCAGTCCCCTGGAGAGAGCTATATATAGAGGCATTTGGTTGGGAGGAGAGTCATCTCTCTAGCAGGTGGTGGTCGTAATCCTTGTTCTCTTGCAGGCTGCCTCTAGTATGTGATTAGAATGAGCGTGTTTTGTTTGATGAAGAACAAAATTAAGAAAATTGGATGGCTGCTATGCAATCTGAATATGATGCTATAATGAAAAATGATACATGGTCTTTATGTGACTTGCCTCCTGGCAAGAAGGTCATTGGCACTAAGTGGGTATACAAGCTGAAGCGTAAGCTAAATGCAACAGTTGACACGTATAAGGCTAGGCTTGTTGCAAAGGGTTATGCCAAAAAAAGAGGCATTGATTTTTATGAGACCTTTGCTCGTACTTGTCGAATGACTACTATTCGTAGCATCTATGCACTTGCAGCTCATCATGGTTGGAATGTACATCAGTTGGACATTAAAATTGCATTTTTGAATGGTGATTTACATGTATTTATTGGTACAAGACAATCAACAATTGAAGTTTTGATGAAGTTTTGAGGTCAAGGATTGAAGAAAAAATCAAGTCATGAAGCATGAAGAAGGTATATGTTCAGAGAATGAAGATATCTATACATATGGACAGGCTGAAGTAATAAAGATGGAGTCAAAGCTTGCTGGATTTGTGGTAAGACAAATCACTTAGCTTATGATTGTTGGCATAATACTCAGAATAATGGAGGATATAATTAGAACTTTAATTCAAGAGGAAGAGGTGGCAGAAATCAAAGAGGTAATTTCAGAGGTAGAGGTTATTTTAGAAGAAATGCAGGTAGAGGATTCCAAAGCCAACAATACAAAAATACCTACTACAATTATGCTTCAGATCAGAAGGAGGATTCAACATTGATAATGAATGCAACTTGTGAAAGGCAAAGTGAAGAACAAAGAGTCTTCTACATTGACTCAGGGTGTAGCAATCACCTGAGTGGCAACATAGCTTTGATGACTGATTTGGAGAATAAGGTAACTAATTATGTAGTTCATGTGTCTTTCTCTTGGCCATCAAAGCTGTTCCACCTATCGGAGGGGTCCTCCACCAGATCCAAACTATTTTTGGATCTGGTCAAAGTCAAGGATCCGAATGGCTTTTCTTGGTCCAATCTTCAATTAGGTGAGGACTTGAGGAAAGAGAGACTCGACAAAAGCTATATTTCGCAGAATCTCGTCCATCAATGGGGTCCTCCCACCCTAACACAACATATCGACCTCACCATCTCAGACCATTACCCAATGGTGCTCACCTTCCCTCCTCCATCTAAAAGTCGCAAGGCACCTTGGTTTCATGCCCGCCCATTTGTCTTTTCGCTCCCCTCTATCCGCCATGAAATCACTAATGCATGGCTTGAGGCCTTTGCCGTCTGCACTACTCCAGCCAAATGTTGGAGAAATGCGGTGGAAAAGTCTCATCAGATCTTGATTAGGACTACGTAGGCTCTCAAAACCATCCGTCGAAGACGTAGAGAAAACCTATACCGCCAGCTCCGGAGACTCAAAGAAGAAGTTAATAAAGGGAAGATTCAATCTCAAAAGGGACTCCAAAATATCAGAGGAAGATTAAGATACGAGGAGGAGATCAAAAGGAGAAATCTTCAAATTTATTTTAAGGAATGGTGGGCTGGTAAGGCAGATAGACCTTCCAAAGAGATGTGCAATATTCTAAGAAGAAAACAAATTAGAGAGGAGATCCCGCTACTGCTTGACAAGGATGGGGCGGAATGTAAAAGAGCGGAAGAAAACATTGGCATTATAGAAGCACACTTCTCAAGTCTCTTGGGTAGTGCATGTCCCCTCTCCCCCCCATAGGCGAGATTGCATGGCCACCATCTCTCGGACTTCCCTGCATAGAATCCCATACAACTTGAGAGCTTTGCTTGGCGCCTCCATTTCTAAACAAGAGATCCTGGAAATTATCGATTCACTTTTGAACGACAAGAGCCCGGGGCATGATGGGCTCACTAATGAGTTCTTTAAATCATTCAAATATGTGGTGGCCACCCCCTTGTGTCTTGTTTGGATCGAGGCACTCAAGTTCGGCACCCTTCCCACTTGTCTCAACAATGGCATCATCAAACTTATACATAAAAAAGGGGAGAGCAACAGAATTGAGAACTGGAGACCTATCACAATGCTTCAAACCGGATATAAGATTCTTGCTAAAGTCATTGCCAACAGGATATCCTATCATTTAGACAAGTGGCTTAGCAAAGACCAAAAAGGCTTCATTAAGGGAAGGTCAATATTGGAAGCCATCATTGATATCTGGGAAGGTCTAGACTATGCTGAAGAATCTAATCATGACATCGTCTTCCTCAAGATTGACTTTGACAAAGCCTACGACAGATTGGAATGGGACTATATTTTACAATCACTAAAAGACCTCGGGTGTAGTCAGAGATTCCTTAGGATGATCTCCACTCTCCTTGGCAATGCTTTGACCAAAGTCAATGTCAACGGACAACTTTCAAAGGCAATCAAACTGAAACGATCCATCAGGCAAGGTTGTCCGTTGGCCTTGCTGCTCTTTGCCATTGCCACTGAAGGATTGAGCCGACTTGTGGAGCAACAGATGGAGCTTGGTTACATAAGAGGCATCACTTTGCCACATAACTCTGGGCAAATGACCATGAGACTATTTGCGGATGACACAAATGCCTTTGTGCACAATGATCATATGAGCTTGGAAACCTTTTGGTGGTGCCTCGACACGTTTTGTGAGGCCTCTAGATCTAGAATTAACCATACGAAGACTGCATTTAGGGCTATCAAAGGGAATCAACCCAATCTCCTCACAGTGCAAGTATGCCAAAGCATTCAATCACGTCAGGTCGTTCACATTCTTGGTATCCCCTTGGGATTCGGTGTTACTCTGGAACAAAGATGGGCTTGGGTCCTCGCTAGACTTAATAATAAACTTAACTACTGGAGGGGTTTGCAAATCAATCTTGCTGGCCAGGCCATGGTGATCAACACGTTCCTCATATCCTCAATCATATACTTTTTTTCTTGCTGGAGACCGAATAATCAAGATTTAGCCAAATTAGAAAGTACTTGTAGGAACTTTCTTTGGACCGAGGACCATAACAAGAGGGGAGTGCCTAAAACCAAATGGTCCATATGCACCAACCAAAAGGAGAATGGAGGTTTGGGTATTATGGACATTGGTAGCATGGCCAATAAACTTGCGGCTAAGTGGATGATTAAGGCATGGTGCAATAGAGATTCCTCTTGGGCCACATTAATTTTTAGAAACACAAACGTCATTACTTTGGTAGGCTACCCTTGATGGAAAATCCTCGACATCCTCACCCTCCTATTCTCTCCGATTCCGGTCTCACCCAAAGGATCGATCCTGGTAAGATCCTTGTGGTTGAGCTGGAACACATTCAAACCTCACATCAGAATCAGTGAAGATTGGAATTGGGCTGCAGGTATGAGACAAAATGACTCTATTTGGTTCCCGATCCAAGGCATGAGAAACGTGGAGCCTTGGAATGTCTTGAGTGCAAAGAGACTCTGGAATAAGGGATTCAAACAATGGAAGCACATCTGGAAATATGACACGAACAGATGGGTGGACTTTGAGGACCTTGATCCTACTACTGCGGTCACATATGAGGAATGGAATGTTTTACTGAGCAGACGCCATGCTTGGGACCGATCTAAAATCCGACTACTTATGAGACAGGACTCTCCGAACCCAATGGGCCTTAAATGGTATAATGGTAATCACCTCTCAAAGCTTCCATATGTCAAAGCTTCCAATGACATTCACATCAGTCTCACAAGAAATGGTGTCTCAATTGGACGCGACTTCGATGGGATATGAAATTTATGTCTATCTGGCACCCTCTCATTGAAAACAAAAAGTCGGTTCTCCTATGGAAAATCCTACACCGTGGAATATGGACCAATGCAAAAGCTAACAAGATCTGTGGGGTTCCACCCTGGTGCAAGCGATGTTGCCGTAGCAAAGAAGATATAGGTCACCTGTTCTTTGCTTAACCTAAATCCCTTCGGTTATGGAGGGTTCTTGGTCATTCTTTGGGACTCCAAGAACAAATCAATTGGAAGCAAGCCCTCATTGGTGAGGTGATCGGTTGCTCTGCGGCGTTGTGGAATGCGATTAGGGGAGAGATCCTTTGGAAGATTTGGCGAGAAAGATGTGCTCAAAACTTTGGCAATACCCCCAAGGAATGGTCGATCGAGAAGTCCCTTTTCCTTCTCGGTAGAAGAATTGCTAACTGTAAGAAACCCCCTCCCCCCTTCAGACATCACAAACTCAATGTAAGCCTTGCAACTTGCAAGGCCTACCACAAAGGCTATGGCAGATCATCAGAATGAAAATTAGTCATTAGAAATCTATCAGTTGGAAGCCAGCTCTGCTGGGAGAAGGCAATGGTCGGTCCGCGACCCTCCAGAACGCTCGAAACTCTGGTCGATTGAGTATTCACTATTCCTCTTTGGCAAAAGGATTGCTAATTGTAAGAAACCCCCCCTTTCTTTTAGGAGTCATCAAGAACACACTTTACCCACGTGGGCCCCGCTTGAGGGTGATGAGTGGACGATTAACCTTTTTCTTGTAAAGCCGACTACACTCTGTAAAAGCTTCCTCTGTGTGGGATTCGGGGGATCCCGTGGGCACTAGTACTAGTCCCCTTCTTTTGTATTTTTCCTTTATTTAATTCAAGTCCCGGAGAGTAGGCTAAGGCCGAACTTCCTTTATCTTTTAAAAAAATACTAATCATGTAGTTCAACAGATGATAATACAAAGCACAATGTGAAGTCAATTTGATCACTGAAGGCCAAGGATGGAAGTACTCTCTTGAGTAAGGTTTTGTATGTTCCTACAATTCCAAAGAATCTGGTAAGTGCAGGACAAATTGTTGAAAAAGGTTATGAAGTTAGGTTTACTAATGAAGGAGTTTTTGTGGAAGACCCTAGCAATGGGTATAAACAAATTGTTTCAGGGAAGAAAGAAGGAAGATTGTTCACGTTGAAGATTCAAGGTAATGTTGGTCATGAATTGTTCACCTATGGAGGACATAAGATCTCTGAGTTAGATCTTTGGCACAAAAGGCTTGGACATTTTAATGAAAGAGGTATTAAAGATATGGTTAACAATGGTTCAGTGCTTGGATTGCCTAATGTTGCAGGTCAACATATGACATACAGATGTGAGGCATGTCAATTAGGTAAGGCTCATAAGCAATCTTATTCCAAGCATGGTTTTATGTATTCAGAGAAGCTTGAGTTGGTACACACAGATGTGTGGGGACCATCAAAGGATTCCAGTATCAATGGTTAAAGGTATTATGTAATTTATGTTGATGATGCTACCAGATGGATCACTATCTATGTGATCAAAGATAAATAAGAGGTATTCAATACATTCAAGCATTATCATGTGTATGCAGAAAGAGTCACAGGTCAAAAGTTGAAGAGAATAAGTTCAGATGGAGGGGGAGAGTATTTCTTTAATGAGTTCAGTGATTACTTATGGAATGCAGGTATAAAAAGGGAGGTTACTTGAAGGTACTCTGCTCAACAAAATGGTGTAGCAGAATGGAAGAATAGAACTCTCGTTGAGTTTGCAAGATCCATGATGAAGGAGAAAAATTATCCCAATTATTTGTGGGTTGAGGCTGTAAATACAGTACATATTTGGTTAATAGATTACCATGTAAAGCTTTGCAGGGTGTGACACCATATGAAGCATGGTGGGGTAAGAGACCTACTCTAGATCATTGCAAAGTATTTGGATGTTTGGAATATGCATATGTGCCATCTCAATTGAGGCACAAATTGGAATCTAAAGCTGAAAAGTATGTATTCATTGGATATGACGATTGTGGAGTCCTTCCATAAAACAATTCCTTGTATCAAAGGATGTTACATTTGATGAGCAGGGTACTTGGTATGTAGGTACAATCAATATTCATGTAGGCGATGAAGAAGTTGTGACTCAAAAGAAAGGTAAATCAAAGGTTCAAATATTTGATGAAGAAGAGAATAATGAAGTACAGGTTGAAGTTGAAGAAGTGCCAACGTTTGATCCAGAATGTGATGAACCAGAAACATCAAGAAGTGGAGAACTCAGAAGGTCATCAAGACACAAATGGCAACCTACAAGGTATAGCTATGACACTTCTTTTTTGGCTACTAAAGATTAGGTTTATATGATAAAGGCAGATGAAGACCCTTTTACATATGAAGAGGCAAAAGGTAAGGAAATTGGGAGAAATCTATGCAGGAAGAGTATGATGCATTGATGGAGAATGACACATGGGATTGAAAGAACTTGGAGAAGCTTGTGGATGGTAGAAAAGTGTGTTTCGAAGCGACGAAGTTTGGTCAAGAATTAGAAAAATCCTTTTATGGGAGTGATAGACATAGGGTTGAGTGTATAGAATGCACAAAATTATAAGGAATAAGCAAAATATGCTATAGGAATGAATGCGACATTCACCGGTGGTACTTCCTATTTTTCAGGAATACGTAGAGATTGACCCCGAGATAGAAAAACTCAGATTTCTCCCAATCTGTTCAATCCAATGATTTGAAAATTTATAGGCATAAACTAGAAACTTATACTTTTCCAATGTGCCTTCTTGCACTCAGTTTGGAGCTCTGGGGAGAGAGCAGGAGCCTCTGCAATATTACTATTGGTGAAGAAGATGATGCAGAGATTTGAAGGAGCAAGACAATGATGGTCACAAGTGTATGTATATTGCATCCATGCAATGTACAAGTGATTTCAAGTATTTATATAGACTCTAGGAGTGTCCCACAACTTTTACAAGTGAACTTTGAGTTCAAATGAAGGTGGGAATGGTTGTTGGAGGGAATCAATTCACTTCCCTATAATCTAGGAAAAGTGAAGATCTAGTTTGATCTACTTTTAGGTGATTTGATTGCTTGATTGAATGCAACTTCAACCACCACAAATTCGTGGGATTTGGGCTCTATCATTCTACCTTTACATGTGTAATGCTCAAGGCTTTTACAAGGGTAAATGAACCATAAAAAATCTCTCAAAAAAAATACAATAAATGAGCATAAGAAAAAGAACTCTCCAACGGATATTCTTTCGACGCTATAGCCTTTGATGTAGATCAAATCCACCTCAATCATAGTGTAAGCTTGATGTTCCAATAGGGATTTGGTTCCTAAACCAACTAGTCAGAAGATCATTGGATGTAAATGGGTCTACAAGACAAAGAGGTTTGCAGATGGAAGTGTGTCTAGGTATAAAGCTAGACTTGTTGTGAAAGGGTTTGCTCAGACATATGGTATGGATTATGATGAGACCTATAGTGCTGTGGCAAAGATGACAACCATCAGGACACTCATAGCTATTGCAACATATAAAGTTTGGAAATTATGTCAATTAGATGTGAAGAATGCTTTTCTAAATGCTTATATTTCAGATGATGTTTTCATGGAGCAACCACAAGGATTCAGAAATCAAAGGTATCCAGTTCATGTATGTAAGGTCAAGAGAGCTTTGTATGGTTTGAAGCAGGCCCCAAGGGCATGGAATTATAGACTTGTGAAGTTCTTGAAGGAACTTGGTTTTCAAGTATCTAAAGCAGATAGTAGCTTGCTTGTTAAAGCAAGTGATGATGGTTCATTTACATGTGCATATATGTTGATGATATAATTCTTACAGGTACAGATGAGAAAGGAATTCAAGGCCTAAAGAAGCAAATGGAGAAAGAGTTCAAGATTCATGACTTGGGAGATTTGTCATATTTCTTGGGCGTGGAGATCTCATACACTCAACATGGAGTGTATGTAACTCAAGAAAGCTATTTGAAAAACTTGTTGATCAAGTTCAAAATGGATGATTGCAGGGTAGCACCTACTCCAATGGAGGTGAATCACAAATTGAGTAGATATGGAGGAGAAGGATTCAAGGACATGAAGCTATATCAAAGTTTGGTTGGTAGTCTAATCTATGCTACATTAACTAGGCCTGACTTGTCATATGCAGTTGGAGTATTATCTCAATTCATGCATTGTCCTAGGAAAGAACATTGGGTTGTAGGACAAATCGTGTTGAGGTACATTAAGGGTACACTCAAAGAAGGTTTGTATTATGGTTTTATATCAGATACAAACATCCAGATATATAGTGATACAGATTGGGCAGGTAATCCTGATGATAGGAGATCAACTTATGGATACTTGTGTTATGTGGGAGATAAGTTAATTTCATGGTGTTCAAAGAAGCAACACACAGTTGCTTTATCATCCACAGAGGCTGAGTACAAAGGTATGGTAGAAGCTGCAAAGGAAGTGATATGGCTTAAGACTCTTATGAAGAGTTTTGACATCATTCAGAGTACACCTACTATTCATGGAGATAACATGAGCTCATTGTATTTAGCTACTAATCCTATTTTTCATGCCAGAACTAAACACATTGAGATTCAGTATCATTTTCTAAGCGAGAAGGTGATGGATAAGGAGACTGAAGTTATACATACTTCAACAAAAGATCAAATAGCTGATATGCTAACCAAAAGCTTGGATGGACCAAAGCTACAGAGATTCAAAGACATGGTAGGTATAAAGAAGATGGAGAAAACCTCAATTGATGATTGAGGGGGAGTTGTTGGTGCAAGAAAATCAACAATCGAAGTTTTGAAGTCAAGGATTGAAGAAAAGATCAAGTCATGAAGCATGAAGAAAGTATATGTTCAGAGAATGAAGATATGTATACATATGTACATTAACTTAGAGTTAGTTCACTTATACTTTTGTATGGTTATGAGCTTGTACGTATTTGCCTATATATACAAGGAAAAATGTCGGGGCAAATATGAGAGAGTGTGAGAGAACAAGAATTGAAGACAATTAGAATTCATTACACACTTGTGAAGTGAGTAAGATAGCTCTCTCATCCAGATGTAAAACTTTTCAATATTGAAGAAAAGTTGCACCCAATTTTTTTGTGTGTTTTCCTTCTGTGCTTGATCATTTCAAGAATCCTTTTGTGGGTTTTTAACTCCATAGTTAATGAGTCTATGGTTAAAGTTTGAGAGCCTAATTGTAAACAGGCTGTGAGAATTATGAGTAGGAACATTCATATGTGAGGAAGTGTTGAGTGTCTTCTAAAACAGGCGCAATCCCGATGGTCAAAGAAATGGTCAATTCTCAGTGCACAGTGTAAAGTTTTGCACAAATGAGGAGTCAAAATCTAAGTTTCGAGGTAATCCATCTATGGCTAAAAGTGCTTGCATAAACGGGTTCTAGCTTGGGAGAACCGAGCTTTAAAAGTTACAGGTGTCAAAGTCGACTGTTAAGAACTATAGTTTTAGACATAGGTGACTTGTTGAGAACATTTCTCAAGATCTACTAAGTCTTTTGGAATGATTTAACTTGGAGGAGGTGTGCAAACTATAGATGACACATTGCACAAAGTTTTATAAAAAACTTTACATATTTTATAAGTTAATGAATGAGTTATGTGGAGAAAACTTTCTGTGTAGTCATCTTCTTCACAGTTTGTTCAAGATTTTGATAATTGAGCATTGATCCTCCAAATTGGTGAAGGTTTTAAGTTATTATTGATTTAGAGGTGCTCTAACTTCAAGAATAACTTGTTCTTTTGGAGATTAACACTCTCCATCAGTATTTGCATGAAGACATGTATGTTTTTCAACCCTATGGCTTTGTGCAGAAAGGGCATACTAGGTGTGCAGGTTGAAAAAGGCATTATATGGTTTGAAACAAGAAGAACGTGCTTGGTATGAAAAGATACATGCCTATCTGTTTGCACATGGTTTTGAGAATATTCCAACTAAGAGCACCTGATATGTTCAACATGCAAATGATGTGCTTCTGATCGTTGTTGTGTATGTTGATGACATGTTGCTCACTCGTCCTCATGAGAAGCATATTGCTGATTTTAAGGCTGACATGCATGCCTCATTTGAGATGTCAGATTTGGGGCATTTGCATCATTATCTACGATTGAGTCTCCATGATGTTGGAGATGCATTTGATGTTGTTCTTTATCAGCAGGCTGTTGGATGTTTCATTTACTTATACTCAATCAAATATTCAATTTTAATTTGTCTCAGAGGTGACCAGGTTTATGCATTGCCTAGGTGTCAAGCATTGGGAGGCGGTTAAGCGCATCTTTTGCTACTTGAGTGGTCCCGCTACTTGGATTGTTTTATCCTAAGGGGGATCACTACCACCAAATTTACATGTTTTTTCTAACTCTGTTTATGATGGTTGCTATGACACTCATGTGTCCACCAGTGGTTTTTGCTTCATGCTTCATAGCTCATGCATATCTTGGTTGAGCAAGAAGTAGCCTATTGTGGCCACTTCGAGTTGTGAGGTTGAGTATAGGGTAGCTTTCATGGCTACTTTTGAGTGTGTGTGGCTTAGATGCCTTATGGATGATTTGGGTGTTGGTCAGTCTTCTGCCACCATCATCTTCACTGATAGTCAAAGTGCATTGGCAATTGTGTGGAACCTTGTGTTCCATGCTTGCACTAAGCACATTGAGGTGCATTATCATTATGTCAAGGAAAGGTTCTCTGCAAGAGAGATTAGTTTGGAATATGTGCAGATAGAGAAGAACATTGCAGACCTTTCACAAAGGTTCTGCCTAGGGAGAAGTTTGAAGCTTTCTGCAAAGCTTTGGGCTTACTTCTTTTTGTGCATTGATTCCACATAGCTTAGCACTTCCTTATACTTGAGTGCTAGCTCCTTGTTCACCGCATCACTCCTAGGGGGTATCTGTTGATATATTTAGGTACTGATGTGTGTGAAGACTTCAAATCATTTGTACGTTACATGGAAGCAACATACATACACGTGGCCATCATTGTCTTGCTCCTTCATTTTTCTACATCATCTTCTTTAACAATAGTAATATTGGAGAGTCTCTTGCTCTCTCTACAGAGCTCCAAATCGCCTGAGAAAGTTATTCGTTTCTAGTTTATGTGTATAACTTTCCAAAGAATTTGGTTTAGTAGATTGGGAGAAATCTCAGTTTTTCTATCTCGGGGTTTATCTCTATGCATTCCTAAAGAATAGGAGGTACCGCTGTTGAGTGTCTGATTCATTCCAAAAGCATATTTTGCTTATTTCTTATACTCTTGTGCATTCTATACTCAACCCTATATGTATCACTCCTCCCAAAGGATTTTTTCTAATTTTAATCACACTAGTCCCTATGAGCATTTGATGTTGACTGTCTCATCCAAAGATAGTAAGTTTTTTGAGCTACTAAATGTGCAAACCTATCTGTTTTGTATCGACTCTTTCTCCTTGATGCTCCAAAGTACATAACGGATTTTATTGCACTTATTCGTGTCTCCATAAGCTCGAGGGCTGGTCTTGTGCTGGTTGGCTGGACCAAACTTTGTTGCTTCACAGCTCACTTTTCTACCTCCTACAAGCTTCCCCAAGTTCTTTCAATGGTATCAGAGTTAGATCAAGATGCATGATGGCTTTTCTTGAATGATTGAGAAGCTTGATTGACACAACTATGCAGCTTGGAAAATCAGAATGGAGGCCTATTTGTAAGGTACAAATCTTTATGGAATTGTAGCAGGTGATGAAGCTCTACATATTCCAAGATCAAAGGAGGACCTAAACAAGAGGAAACAGATAAGCTCACACTTTGGTGCACAATGGATGCTCAATCAAGGTCGTACATACTAAACTCTATCTCTAACTTTCTATTACCACATATTAGAGGATGCAAGATATCTCAAGAGACTTGGGATGCCCTAGAGACTTTCTTTTCTGCTAGTACCAAAACAAGAAAGAATTATCTTGGGAATGAGCTCAACCAAAGGAAGAAGTCACCTAAACAAACAATCATAGAGTTTGTTACCAAGGTCAAGGAGGTTGCACATCAATTAGCATCCACTAGAGAGCTGCTTGAAGAAGAGGCATGAGGCAAATTCTCAATGGGACTCGAAGTGATAAGCAATGGCAATCCTTCAATATAACTTATGATCTTATTGTGGATGTGCAAACTCTAGGTGTTAGCCCCAAAAACGGTGAATTTTTATGCACTAATGTGGTTCTATTGGGCAGGAAAACACGTTTGATTTTAGGTACTTGCAGAGTAGATTTGGTGATTGATGAGAAACATGTGGAGATATCGATTGCAGGGATGTGGAGAAAAGGGATTGAGCATGGAGGTGCCTCGCCTGTCGGTCCTACATCTTCTCGAAATGATTTAGGAGCATTACACAGGCACTAGATTGCCTGAAAGGAGTGCGCAACGAAGGCATAGCTCCAGATGCTGCTACATTTTCATCTGCTTTGAAAGCATGTGTTGGTATTGAGCAGATTGATCATGAACATGTGAGGAAGGGTGGACCTGAAGAAAATATGCTCGTTGTGAAGATTGGTGGACCAGCGTATAGGATCGGAACGGGTGGTAAATCTTACATCTTGGAATTCAACACGAACAAAACGGGAGAGGGCTATAGGCCAAGAGTGGACTTGGCGCCAGATTATTTTTTTCTGTTGATGAGAACCAGGAGAAGGCTCTTTGTGGTCATGCAGAAAAGCTGGCTTTTGGGCAGAACCTTGTGGTGAAGGATGCATATTGTGTGCACTTATTTCAAAAGGGTCTCTGTTTGTGTGAAATACGAATCATGTCAGAATATATGGGACAATATAAGCAGATAGCTCGAGTGATAAGTATTTCCGCTTTAAGGACCTGACTATGATTTAGGACGCATGGATTTGTATATTTGGGTTAAAAAAAAAAAAAAATGTCTCAGGAACCAGTACATAGTTTTGTAGTTATGCAAAAGGATTGTACCACACAGATGGATGAGTTGCTTATGTAATATAGAGGTTACATCGGAATAACATGTGGCCATTGGGAAAGGCTCGTTTGGAGGCTACTTTTATCATGCCTGCTAATGACATTAGCTTTGAGCGTGCTAGCAATTATGGGGTTTTTTGCATGATTCTGGGGGTAAGTATTCACTCACAGATACAAGCTCTCGGTATGGTTATGGCAGCCATGAGCATAGTGGAATTGGTGGCTCAATGGCAGGTCTAACTTCGTTGGTGGATGTAAAGGACTTCAGGCGTCATTATTTGAAGTATCTAGTGTCTACTACTGCTTTTACTGCCGTTTGAGGAGGTAGGATCGGTTATTCTGGGGGTAATTATCTGGGGGAGGGCGGTGGTGTGCCCATCCGTCAGAGTTGGCAGAGAAGAACAGCACGAAAAGGGGAGTTCTGACGAGCAAACGGAAAAGGGGAGTGGGGGGCATGCCGTTTTGCTGACAAATCTGACAAAAGAAACGAAAAAGGGGGGCTGTTATCTTTCTGACGGGCAGCTCTTCAATGTTTGAGGGGGGAAAGAGAGTTCTTCTTCGTTGGTACTTGAGGGTCGCTGCTGCAGGTTTTTGCTCATCCTTACAAGGAGAAGGAGGGATTTCTTGGCTATTTTTTTTTTCTGCTTGCTTACAGTCGAGGGGGGTTCTACGCAGCTGAGAAGAGGGAGGTTCTTTTGGGGTTTATTGTTCAGCAGCCAAGTTGCTACGAAGGGGGATTCAGCAGCAGTAGGAGTCTTGGCGGCACTTCATCAGAGTGCAACGAAGATCATTGTCGAAGGAGGGGGACTCCACTTTTGAGGGAAGGATCATGGGGCAACCACTGTGCATTTTTTGAGTTCGCATCTTCAAAGGGGGGTTCCTGCTCAATGGTGTGGGCAACAGTTTTTGGGGCGTTCAGTATTAGGAGGTGGGAAGAAGGCCAAAGGCACTGAGAATCGAAGAGAAGAGCAGAGGAGCAACATCAGGAGGGGGAAACCTCTGAAGACGGCTCTTCCTTCAGCTTGCAATCCTTCCTATGTACTCTCAGAGGTTGGATAGACAGACCAGAGAAGTGTTTTCGGCCAGGTTCCATTTCGGGGGCTGAGGAGGCAAGCTTCCCCAGGTTGGCGGATCCGTTGAAGTCGAACATTGTGGGCGGTTGGTGTTGCCCAGAGAAGCTGCATGATGCAGCGAGCAGAAAGCATGCTAAAGTTTTCTCAAAGGTTACTTTCCAGTTTTTAGAACTTAGACATTTACATTTGTGCGCTTCTATGCCAATGAAATGGTGTAAATGACTGAGCGATTTGCTTCACTTGACGTGCATATATTCTAATTATATCATTTGAAATTAGTGGAGCATGGTATGATTTTCATGCATGAGAGAAAGTGCGTGGACTAAGGAAGCTAACAGGCGAAATCGTAATTGTTTTCATGTTCTAAAAGGCATGTAACCCCTCATGGGCATGGATAAATTTTTTTTCCTCCATGAATCATCAAGAGATGCACTACACACACTTGCGCATCCATCGTGAAATCGGACTTAAATGGTGTGAGTGCAGTAATGATAGATTTTCCGTAAGCATCCATTGCCGCCAGTTATGAACTAAAGAAAAAAAATCTAAAAATGATGGACCTGCTTCAATAGGGAAACCATTCACCCAAAATTACCTTTGGTGTTCGTGGTCAGTATGTAAGACTGTGCGCATAATATCACAAAATAAGGATACAAATAGGGGTGCTATTTAACTAAAGTACAGAGGGATGAATTTCATAGATAGGAAGCAACGTTTCTTTGCCCCCATAGAAGCGATCTAAGTCACGTGCACATTGGTGTCATCGATTGTAGAAACAAGATAAGTGGGTTGCTTATACTCCCATAGAGGATGACCTTTTAGCTCCATAACCGAAGAGGGATTTATATGAGTAGTGCGGTGTTATTCTTGGAGTGATGATCATAACATAGAGCACTATGTTATTTTCCAACATGGGGTTCAATGGAGTATGTATGGCATAGTGATATTAGGAAGAAACTGAAATGAGAATTTTGCGACTCATAACTTAAATGAAAGTGAGAGGGGACACATGCATGTTTGGGCATAGGTGTCAAAGCAAGTGAGGAAATGGAGGTGTGATTATAGGTGCATGGCAAGGAGAGGTGGGAGGAAGTGCATGGAAGAGTGAAGAAGTGTATGAGAGAGAGAAAGCTAGAGAAGGAGAAAAGAGGGGAATTGTGGGTATGTGTACACATGCGAATGTGGGTGTGTGAAAGGATTACGGGAGTGGGTGAAAGAGAGAGAGAGAGAGAGAGAGAGAGGTTGTTAGACGGAATCACTAGGGTTGGATGCTTATCCATGTACGTATGTTTCCATCTTCTCCAAGGTTTCATTCGCATGCAATTGTGGATTCACGAGGACCAAAAGTGACCTAGTAATAGAAGGGTTGGGCAAAATATCATTGGGTGTGTACACTTTCCCTTGGACGAAGAGTGGCATCATTTTGGTGCGGTTGTCGGGAAGCATATGAACTAGTACATATACAAGGGAAGAATTCCTCGAGGGATAATTATGGGCTCCAGGTAATCCAAGTGGACCGATTCCGAGGGGTTTTGAACAACATAAAGTCTCGTACAATCATTTTTTTGGGGCTTAGGAGCCTAACATTTTGGTGCGTTTGCCGGGAATTAGCTTGGTACGTCTCTATAAGAGAGTGCCATAGGTTCGCCTAGCGCCACAGGTTGGCCGAGCTTGCGGACCCCGCGATCTAGTACATGAGCGAGGGGAGCTCATGGTCAGTAGCAACACAAACTCAAAGAGAGGAACGCGCTCAGAGAAGAGCCCTTGAAAGAGAAAGGAGAAGGTGGGAACCGCCAGGTGAGTGGACTTCGATTACCTCGAAGAAATCAGTCAAAAACGTGTACTCCCGTAGGAGAGTCGCGAATCAAGTACGACAATTTGAAGGAGGGATCCTGAAGCCACGTGTGCTAAATTTTTGGGATCGAAGTGATATCGACATCACACCTCTGTTCGAAATGGCTCAGCGAATTTCAGTTCACTTGGGGGACTTCACCAAGTTTTCGGGTACTTGGGACGAAGATCCGGATAGTTTTATCCAGTTGTTTGAGGTTACTTGTGAGGCCAATGACGTAGTTGACCAGGATCAAAGGTTGAGAATTTTTCCGGCTATTCTCCGTGATGAGGCAGCCAATTGGTATGGGAATCTGACACCACAAGAACGTGGAACTTATCAGATGCTTAAGGAAGCCTTCTTAGCAAAATTTCGACGACAAGGCTTCCAAGATAGATTGGCCCAACAAATGGATTACTTGCGACAAGGAGTCAATGAGAGCATCGACAACTATATTCAGAGAATGGAGACTTTGGTAAGAAAGATGGGCGTGAATGCCCCGAATGATGAGACATTGAAACGTAGATTCATTTCAGGATTGCGAGATCCTATGGCACAGCAGCACATCAGCCTGACAAGACCTACGACCTTAATGGATGCTAAGGAACAAGCAAGGCTTTGGGAGGAAGTACAATTATGCCAACAAAGGAAGATGGAGCTCTTATACGAGCCTATGGGAGGCCCAGGAAACATACCAATGAAAGATCCTGGCCAAGGAAGTCCCGCATTGACGACCCCAGCTTTTGTAGCTGCCATTAGCACGCCAGGCGAGGTAAAGCCTGCGCTAACCGAAGAACGAATATTGGAATTGGTCACGCAAGCTATTAAAGCTGCCACGATAACTCAAGAGACGTACACAGTAAAACCAGAGGTCACAACAAACTCGAATCAAGTATTTCGATCAGATACATGGTGTGGGAAGTGCCACGGTTATGGCCATTTGGCTTCAGAATGCCCTACAGTCTCGAGAGTATTCACAGATAGGTCGCCACCTAGGATGCGTTGTACTTTTTGTGGAAGAACAAATCACACAGAGGACCGATGTTACAACAAGAGAGCCTATGAAGAAAGGACCATGAAAGCAGGAGATACAAGAGAAAGACCTTACACGGGGTTGCCTGCTCAAAGTGTGCCACCTACCTCTCGTTGGGAAAACAGACCGACTTATGGATATGGTGCTTAGGGTCAAGGAGGAGACTATCCAAGAGGAGCTCTGCGTGATCAAAGAAGAGATGGTCCAATCCAGTGCTGGAGATGTCATGGCTTTGGCCATACCCAATCTAGATGTCCAAACGAAAAGAAGCCAATTGATTATACCCCGCTATGTAGGTACTGTAGTGGGGAGGGCCACTTTGACGAAGATTGTCCAAAACGAAGAGCTGCTGCCGGCAAGGAAAAAGGACCAGTAGGATCCTCGAACTATGTTGATACTCAGATGCATCCCACATCAAGAGCTCAAGAGCACGTTCCTACGATCGGAGTAGTGTTCAAGGCACCGAACCCTCAAGAAGGCTCTAGCTCGTCGATGCACTTTGTGGACGCTTACGAGGCCAAGAAACCACACAAAGATCCAACTGTGGCAGTAGTCACAAGAACTCAAGAGTACTCGAAGAAGAACCCAAGAGGCGAAGGTGAAGAAAGGAGTCAAGAGGGGATAGCTGAACACGAAGAGGTAGAGAATCAAGTTAGAGGATTTGTGGAGCAGCAAGAGTTTGAGGATGGGGAAGAGATTGAGATCCTTCCACCAGTAACCAAGGAGTTTGTGCCGGGCATAGCACCATTCCCTGAAAGATTGAAAGCTCCTAAGATTAGAAAGGAAAGACAAAGTTCGGAAGAAGTGGATATTGTAAAGTTACTTGCTGACACTGAAGTCACGCTGGATATTGGCACATTGCTGAGATGTTCGCCTGTTTATAGGAAACAATTCTATAACGAATATATAAAGAAGCCAAGGAAAGCTCGAGACAAAAAGAGACAAGACAAGGATGTCCAAGGAATCATTCAAAGCATCACGACGCAAATTGATTCAAATGCTCCAGCTGTGACGGTCGAGATTAAAGGATATGCAGTCCCTGGTGCTCAGTTAGATAGTGGAGCTGCAGTCAACCTGATGACCGAATTCATGATGAAAGCTTTGGGCCTTAACCACATGGAAGAGACGCCGATGTCTTTGAGGATGGCAGATCAAACACAAGTGAAACCTGCGGGCCTTTTGAAGAATGTAAGTACAATTGTGGGCGGTTTAGAGTTTAAAGTTGATTATCTGATAGTAAGACCAAGGACCTCGGAGGCTACCTTCTCGATCCTACTTGGACGGCCATGGTTGGTGCAAGCCGAATGTGTGCATGACTGGCGCACAGGTTTTATTTCGATAGGGCCTAAGTCTGATCGGATTCAGTTGCAAGTATCCCCACCCTCGAGCAACAAGAAAAAGACAATAATAGTTGATGAGATGGAAAAGAAAGAAAAGGAGAAGGCAAGGCACGAGAGTGCACGAGCTAGGTTTTCTTTAAACACGGACACCTACAAGAATCTGCTTCAAGATGGGTTCAACTTGCAGCTCTCCAAAAAGCAAGACACGAAGATGGGAGAATATCAAAATCCATTGCTCTATAAAGACGATTCCGATCAGGAACTACTAGGATGGTTGGCAAGTACAGGCGAGGCTGAGTGCTATACAATGCACATCAACCCGGTGGAGAAGGAGAAGAAAATGAGCCAGGTGGTGGATCCTCATGCAAGGAGGGAATATTCTTCGAAAAATAGAAAATGCTCTTTTAGAACTCGTGATCGAGGATATCATCAAAAGTTGACAAGGAACCAAGAAAGTCAGCTATCGTCTAGCACCAGGAGAGTACATAATGCCATGAGCAAGGGTACATGCAAGGGGGAGCACGAAGGCAAGGGTAGATCCGGGAGAGAAAAGTGGTGTGTGGATCACGACAGTTCTAGCAAGGAATTAGTTGATCGAAAGGAGAACCTCTTGAAAGCAAGGGATAAGGAGAACCAAGGTGTTGGTAAAGAGAGGATTTTCATACATGAAGGATTGGAGAAAAAACATGCATTAGGAATTGCACCAGAAAAGAGTACAGAGAGTAAAGTGCTTCATGCAAAGAATACGTGCAGGACTGGCGATGGCCTAAAGGAGTTAGGATTGGCCCATGCCGAGCATGCCAGAGTTATTCGAAGGAGGTTTGATTGGATTAAATGTCAGGATAGCGAGCCGAACGTACAAGGATCGATAGGTGAATGTGCATGGATAGGACTTCGAGTGAGCCGTTGGATGATGGCACTTTTTTGTGTGATTTGGGTGTTCTCACGAGAGATGTGTGGTTGGATACGAGAACGAAACGAGAAGGCCTTTCTCTACTTGTTCATTCAATTTACCTTTTGTTTGTTGGAATTGCAGAAACTGGTAAACCAAGTGTGCTACTATGTAGGATCACTGAGGACTAGGCAACTAATGGCTGATCGCTAGGAAGTGATGACGGAGCTCCTGAAGTTGAGCCTGACTCGCCTTAGAGAAGTTGTCGGGATTCGAGTACGATGTGAGGCTGCATGAGACATTCCGGGACTCACACTCTAGGACACCTAGGGATAGGTATACGAGGGACTAAGGCATAGCTGGCTGTAGTTACCAAGTGAAAAGTTGAATCGATGAATACATATGTAGTGTCTGTAGTTGAGAGAATGAAGTGAAGAGGTGGTTGATCTGTCAAAGGCTAGAGTGTATCTGTTTTGCATGTATGTGTGGGAACGGTGGGAAAAGTCCCTTTCTTCCTCTCCCTAATTCTCAGGACTTGGGTGAACTAATTTACTATGAAAAGAAAAACGAAAAAAAAAGAAAAGAAAAGAAAAAGAAAATGTGTTGTGTGATCGTACCAATGCGCTATGGTGGACTAGTAGGTGGGTGGATTTATCCTCGCCGGGTGGTTAGGACCACGAGCCGCAGCTAGTTTCGCCATAGGCTTGGAATGTATATGCCTGTGTCTTAGCTACGCGCCATAACGGGTTGGTAGGCAGGTGGAGCCATCGTGGCTGGGCAGTCACGACCACGAGCCGTATCCAGCTTTGTTATGGGCTAGCTGATATATGTTATGTGTTATCATTTTGTGTTTGTGTGTTGTGCGTTGCATTGCGTTGGTAGATGGGTGGAATCAACCTGATCGGGTGGTCAGGTCCACGAATCGCATCCAGTGTCAATGTAGGCCAACGTATGATTAAAACAAAATTTTCATATGAAGTTATTCCCCACTCCTGAGGGGGAGAGAAAGAGAGGAGAGGGCGATGATCGCCTGGAAGGGAATGTTAGTTGCTTGTGTGATTAGTATGTGTTGGCTTGCGACAGATCAGCTCTCTTTGGATCAACGTTCTTGAAGGCGCAGAGGCTTTATATGTACTTATGGATGAGGCTTTAGCGAGGTAATGCAACGGTAGTGCTTTATAACTTGTGTGCTATATCTGAGGGTTTTTCTAGTATGTGTAAAACTCCAGGGTTCTGATGTATGTCTTGACTTGCACTCGAGTTTCGATGATTTTTGTAGGACGAAGATGGCGATTTTTCGCGAACGTCTAGTCATGGAATAGTTGTACATAGCGAATAGTAGGTCAATAAAAAGAGTTATGCATTTTGGGTATCTTTGCATCTCCGATTTGATTTATTTTAGTTGTTGTTATTTATGTTGGCATTTTCTTTCTGTTTTTCGCAATGCTAGTTTCATGTGTAAGATATGGAAAGGTATGTATGTGTTGTTTTGGTTGAGACCATTGTTCGTAATGAAATGTATGAGCAAAGTAATGCATGGCTGAAATGGAATTGCGTGTATGTGCATGTTCTTGAATCATTTTGGATGTGATTGATTTGAATGTATTTATGAGTGATCTTTGCGCACTAATAGCTTCGATGAGTGCAGGTTCAGTGGAAATGGTGGCTCAACGAAGAGGTATGTGAACTAATTGGAAATTGACATGTTCATAATTGTTTGGATTGTATTTCAGCATGAACGGCTCGTCGAGGACGACTTCGCAAATAAGAAGAGGGAAGTATGTTAGCCCCAAAAACGGTGAATTTTTATGCACTAATGTGGTTCTATTGGGCAGGAAAACACGTTTGATTTTAGGTACTTGCAGAGTAGATTTGGTGATTGATGAGAAACATGTGGAGATATCGATTGCAGGGATGTGGAGAAAAGGGATTGAGCATGGAGGTGCCTCGCCTGTCGGTCCTACATCTTCTCGAAATGATTTAGGAGCATTACACAAGCACTAGATTGCCTGAAAGGAGTGCGCAACGAAGGCATAGCTCCAGATGCTGCTACATTTTCATCTGCTTTGAAAGCATGTGTTGGTATTGAGCAGATTGATCATGAACATGTGAGGAAGGGTGGACCTGAAGAAAATATGCTCGTTGTGAAGATTGGTGGACCAGCGTATAGGATCGGAACGGGTGGTAAATCTTACATCTTGGAATTCAACACGAACGAAACGGGAGAGGGCTATAGGCCAAGAGTGGACTTGGCGCCAGATTATTTTTTTCTGTTGATGAGAACCAGGAGAAGGCTCTTTGTGGTCATGCAGAAAAGCTGGCTTTTGGGCAGAACCTTGTGGTGAAGGATGCATATTGTGTGCACTTATTTCAAAAGGGTCTCTGTTTGTGTGAAATACGAATCATGTCAGAATATATGGGACAATATAAGCAGATAGCTCGAGTGATAAGTATTTCCGCTTTAAGGACCTGACTATGATTTAGGACGCATGGATTTGTATATTTGGGTTAAAAAAAAAAAAAAATGTCTCAGGAACCAGTACATAGTTTTGTAGTTATGCAAAAGGATTGTACCACACAGATGGATGAGTTGCTTATGTAATATAGAGGTTACATCGGAATAACATGTGGCCATTGGGAAAGGCTCGTTTGGAGGCTACTTTTATCATGCCTGCTAATGACATTAGCTTTGAGCGTGCTAGCAATTATGGGGTTTTTTGCATGATTCTGGGGGTAAGTATTCACTCACAGATACAAGCTCTCGGTATGGTTATGGCAGCCATGAGCATAGTGGAATTGGTGGCTCAATGGCAGGTCTAACTTCGTTGGTGGATGTAAAGGACTTCAGGCGTCATTATTTGAAGTATCTAGTGTCTACTACTGCTTTTACTGCCGTTTGAGGAGGTAGGATCGGTTATTCTGGGGGTAATTATCTGGGGGAGGGCGGTGGTGTGCCCATCCGTCAGAGCTGGCAGAGAAGAACAACACGAAAAGGGGAGTTCTGACGAGCAAACGGAAAAGGGGAGTGGGGGGCATGCCGTTTTGCTGACAAATCTGACAAAAGAAACGAAAAAGGGGGGCTGTTATCTTTCTGACGGGCAGCTCTTCAATGTTTGAGGGGGGAAAGAGAGTTCTTCTTCGTTGGTACTTGAGGGTCGCTGCTGCAGGTTTTTGCTCATCCTTACAAGGAGAAGGAGGGATTTCTTGGCTATTTTTTTTTTCTGCTTGCTTACAGTCGAGGGGGGTTCTACGCAGCTGAGAAGAGGGAGGTTCTTTTGGGGTTTATTGTTCAGCAGCCAAGTTGCTACGAAGGGGGATTCAGCAGCAGTAGGAGTCTTGGCGGCACTTCATCAGAGTGCAACGAAGATCATTGTCGAAGGAGGGGGACTCCACTTTTGAGGGAAGGATCATGGGGCAACCACTGTGCATTTTTTGAGTTCGCATCTTCAAAGGGTGGTTCCTGCTCAATGGTGTGGGCAACAGTTTTTGGGGCGTTCAGTATTAGGAGGTGGGAAGAAGGCCAAAGGCACTGAGAATCGAAGAGAAGAGCAGAGGAGCAACATCAGGAGGGGGAAACCTCTGAAGACGGCTCTTCCTTCAGCTTGCAATCCTTCCTATGTACTCTCAGAGGTTGGATAGACAGACCAGAGAAGTGTTTTCGGCCAGGTTCCATTTCGGGGGCTGAGGAGGCAAGCTTCCCCAGGTTGGCGGATCCGTTGAAGTCGAACATTGTGGGCGGTTGGTGTTGCCCAGAGAAGCTGCATGATGCAGCGAGCAGAAAGCATGCTAAAGTTTTCTCAAAGGTTACTTTCCAGTTTTTAGAACTTAGACATTTACATTTGTGCGCTTCTATGCCAATGAAATGGTGTAAATGACTGAGCGATTTGCTTCACTTGACGTGCATATATTCTAATTATATCATTTGAAATTAGTGGAGCATGGTATGATTTTCATGCATGAGAGAAAGTGCGTGGACTAAGGAAGCTAACAGGCGAAATCGTAATTGTTTTCATGTTCTAAAAGGCATGTAACCCCTCATGGGCATGGATAAATTTTTTTTCCTCCATGAATCATCAAGAGATGCACTACACACACTTGCGCATCCATCGTGAAATCGGACTTAAATGGTGTGAGTGCAGTAATGATAGATTTTCCGTAAGCATCCATTGCCGCCAGTTATGAACTAAAGAAAAAAAATCTAAAAATGATGGACCTGCTTCAATAGGGAAACCATTCACCCAAAATTACCTTTGGTGTTCGTGGTCAGTATGTAAGACTGTGCGCATAATATCACAAAATAAGGATACAAATAGGGGTGCTATTTAACTAAAGTACAGAGGGATGAATTTCATAGATAGGAAGCAACGTTTCTTTGCCCCCATAGAAGCGATCTAAGTCACGTGCACATTGGTGTCATCGATTGTAGAAACAAGATAAGTGGGTTGCTTATACTCCCATAGAGGATGACCTTTTAGCTCCATAACCGAAGAGGGATTTATATGAGTAGTGCGGTGTTATTCTTGGAGTGATGATCATAACATAGAGCACTATGTTATTTTCCAACATGGGGTTCAATGGAGTATGTATGGCATAGTGATATTAGGAAGAAACTGAAATGAGAATTTTGCGACTCATAACTTAAATGAAAGTGAGAGGGGACACATGCATGTTTGGGCATAGGTGTCAAAGCAAGTGAGGAAATGGAGGTGTGATTATAGGTGCATGGCAAGGAGAGGTGGGAGGAAGTGCATGGAAGAGTGAAGAAGTGTATGAGAGAGAGAAAGCTAGAGAAGGAGAAAAGAGGGGAATTGTGGGTATGTGTACACATGCGAATGTGGGTGTGTGAAAGGATTACGGGAGTGGGTGAAAGAGAGAGAGAGAGAGAGAGAGGTTGTTAGACGGAATCACTAGGGTTGGATGCTTATCCATGTACGTATGTTTCCATCTTCTCCAAGGTTTCATTCGCATGCAATTGTGGATTCACGAGGACCAAAAGTGACCTAGTAATAGAAGGGTTGGGCAAAATATCATTGGGTGTGTACACTTTCCCTTGGACGAAGAGTGGCATCATTTTGGTGCGGTTGTCGGGAAGCATATGAACTAGTACATATACAAGGGAAGAATTCCTCGAGGGATAATTATGGGCTCCAGGTAATCCAAGTGGACCGATTCCGAGGGGTTTTGAACAACATAAAGTCTCGTACAATCATTTTTTTGGGGCTTAGGAGCCTAACACTAGGCTTCAACATGTTTCTTGGACAACTCTTCAATCAAGAGGCACACAATAGCATAAAGAAAGGTAACTCCTGTCATGGTAATTCAACAACAAGTGGAAAGGGAAGAAGAAAGGACCAAAGCATGACATAGCCAAAGGTCAGAATGATCAACCTTGTTCCATCCACAATAAGACCAACCACACCACTCAGAATTGGTGGTTCAATGGTAAGACCGAGAAAGGTAGTGGAAGAGGTGGATATGGCAACAATAGAGGCAGAGGTGGACAAAACTTCAACAATAATAAAAGAAGCCAAAATCGAAGGGATTTCAACAATTATTCAGAAGATCAAGCACATGAAGACTCATTGCTTCTAATGAATCTAAGCCGAAAAAGAAGGTAAAGAAGATGATCATTTGTTCTTCATAGATTCAGGATGTTCAAATCATGTTCCAACCAACATTGCTCTTCTATTTGATTTGGAAAGTCCAAAGCATAGACATGAAGTTCAAACAGGGGATGACACAAAGCACAATGTGGAGAAGATTGGTAATGTCAATGCTTCCAATGGCACGACAAACATTTTGAGTAAGGTTCTCTATGTACCCACTATCACTAAAAACCTAATAAGTGTAAGCCAAATAGTTGAAAAAGGCTTGCAAGTTAGGCTCATCCAACATGGAGCTTTTGCGGAAGATCCATGTCAAGGCTTTTAGAAGATAGCCAAAGGTGAGAAGCATGGTAGGAACTTTACTTTTGAAGTAGGAAAAACCAAGAACATAGCTCTATTCACTTTTGGGTCTCAAACCCCAAGTGAGCTTGAAGTGTGGTATAAGAGACTTGCTCATGTGAATGAAAAAACCTTCAAGGATATATGCAGGGATCAAACTGTTCTAAGACTAACAAACATATCAAAGAAACATATGATCAACAAATGTGATGCATGTTAGATTGGGAAGGCACAAAGACAATCATTCAATCACAAAGGCTACATCCACACAACAACTTAGTGGACTTAGTACATACAGATGTATGAGGACCAAGTCAAGAACCTTCATTTGTAGGATCAAGGTATTATATCTCATTTATTGAGGACCATAATAGGTGGATTATTCTATACTTTATCAAGCATAAGAATGAAGTGTTTAATTGCTTCAAAAAGTGTCTAGCACATGTGGAGAATCATATAGGTAGATCACTCTAGAAGCAAAGATATGATGGAGGGGGAGAATACTTCTCCAAAGAGTTTGATGAGTTCTTGCATGATAAAGGTATCAAAAGGGAAGTGACTACCAAGTACTCTCCTCAATAGAATGAAATTGTAGAGAGGAGTAAGAAGACATTGGTTGGATCAGCCAGAATAATGCTTGAAGAGAAGAGGTTGCCACATTATCTATGGGTAGAGGCTTTTCAACTACTATGTACCATGTCAATTGACTGCCATCCAAATCACTCCAAGGCATGACTCCTTATTAAGCATGGCTTGGAAGAAAACCTAGTCTTGGACATTGCAACGTGTTTGGTAGCTTATGTTCATGGCCCATCACAAATAAGAGGTAAGCTAGATGAAAGGGAAGAAAAGGCACTATTTTTTGGCTATGACTTAACTCAGATGGGTTATAGGTTCTATAATCCTTCAAACAAGCGATTCACGATAAGTAGAGATGTTGTGTTTGAAGAACACAGGTCTTGGTATGATGAAGACAAACAAAAGATAACTTTACCATATGATCTTGATTCTGGTTCTCATCAATTAGGAAGAAAGCATGATACACAGCTCCAAGATCCAATAAGTGATACAGATGATGACAAGATAAAAGGGAAGAGGATTACAAACTATGGAAGTTGAGACGGCAAATCAAAGATGCTAGAGTGTGGAGAATGCTCTAAGCAACCTCCTAGAAGATCAACAAGAGAGAAGAAACAACCAGAAAGTTATTGATATCATTCAATATTTCTTACAATGCATTCAATCTACTTGGCGAAAGACTCAATTTCAGAGGAACCCTCAACCTATGAAGAGGCAAAGGGAAACCCTAATTGGCAAAAGGCCATGAAAGAGGAAATATATACATTGAAGGAGATGCAAACTTGGAAGTTGGGATTTGGTTTCAATGTCATCCAATCAAAAGGTAATTGGTTGCAAGTGAATAATAAACTTAAAAGAAACTTAGATGGATGAGTTTGCAGGTACAAGGCAAGAGTAGTTGCCAAAGGATGCTCATAAACTCATGGTATATCTATCTCTCTATTTTTTTATCTATCTATGTGTCTATCTATCTATCTATCTATCTATCTATCTATCTATCTATCTATCTATCTATCTATCTATCTATCTATCTATCTATCTATCTATCTATCTATCTATCTATCTATCTACCTATCTATCTACCTATCTATCTACCTATCTATCTATCTATCTATCTATCTATCTATCTATCTATCTATCTATCTATCTATCTATCTATCTATCTATCTATCTATCTATCTATCTATCTATCTATCTATCTATCTATCTATCTATCTATCTATCTATCTATCTGTTTATCTGTTTATCTGTCTACCTATCTACCTATCTATCTGTATATCTATCTGTCTATCTATCTATCTATCTATCTATCTGTCTATCTATCTATCTATCTATCTATCTATCTATCTATCTATCTATCTATCTATCTATCTATCTATCTATCTATCTATCTATCTATCTATCTATCTATCTATCTATCTATCTATCTATCTATCTATCTATCTATCTATCTATCTATCTATCTATCTATTGATCTATCTATCTATCTTGTTGGAAGTGATGGCTGGATGCACTCAGAAGATCAGTTGGTGCTGCAAAACCTGCTTCACACCTGCCCTCTTTTCTCTTCAGATATGCTTAGTAGACTCCTTAAGCTTCCAAATGACACAAAGAAACCATATATGTACTTTGGAAATGGTTTGGGTAATGATCAAAACAAAACAGATAACTTGGTACTTCAAAAATCAAGAAAAACTTTCTATTCCTGTAGTGATACCTGCTCAGACTTTTACTCAGTGTGACCAACACACTTAAAATTGGAACAATTCCTTTTGGGAGTATTAAAGTACCTTAGTAAGCTACCAATCACAAGTGGAATCACTTCAATTGATAAACTATGCACTGAGAAATAAGTTTAGCAAAATTCTAATTACCCCCGACTTTTTAGGAACTCTGCAGACACAGACCAGTGTGCACTTCGAAGCGGATTTATCCCAAATGGCTGAATGAAATCCTCTGACATTTTGTATGCTTGTAGTAGACTTTGAGCTGGTTCCAATGAGCTATAGATCTCTTGATTTGGTTCAGTAGATCTTGAGTTATGATCCTTTGAAGTTGACAGACTTGGAGATGATGACTCAGAGAAAATCAGAGATAGTGAATGTATACTTCTATTGATTAATGTGTTTGTACAATCTCATTAGCTTGACAAGCATAGCTAAATGAGGTATTGTGGTGTTGGCTATAGGATAGCACTCACACACAATGAGTTACAATGATAACAATGCCTCGGGGAGTGAGCTAGAGTGAGTTACACCCGCGACTTTTCTTCTTCATCTTTTATAGGAGTTTGTTCTTCATTTGAATTTGAAATTCAAACTAAGGCTCCCTAGAATCTCTCCTCTAAAAGTAGGGAGATATTCTCTCCATTACAACATTCAAATTTCACGACTTATGAGGTAGGTAAGTGATTACATGAGATGCCAAGTCATAAAGACTTTTACAAGGGGTAAAGAGGTAAGAACTTATAAGCATATGTTCACATGAGCTTTTGGTTCAAGTGACGCCTTGATAAATCTTTATCCATGCTAATCTTCCATGAGTCCAAGGTTCCAAGCCAATGTGTGTAGGCTTGTCTTGCACCAACAGCTCCCCCTCAAGCCAAACACTTTGGCTTAAGTCTTCTTCTTCATTCTTCAATCACTTCCTGCAATCCAATCATGGATTTGAATCTGCATAACTTGTTTCCATCCAATGCCTTTGTAAGTAAATTTGCACATTGCATATTAGTAGACACATATGTCAATTGAATCTCTTTGCTAAGTAATTTCTCCCTCACATAGTGGTAATGAACCTCTATGTGTTTGGTTCTGGCATGATAAATTGGATTTGCTGCAAGGTGAAGAGAGCTAGTGTTGTCTCCAAAGATAATAGGTGGTCTTGTGTGTAGACCTAACTCTGTATATAGAAGCTTCAACCAGATAGCTTCTTGAGTAGCATTGGCAAGCCCTCTATACTCTGCTTCAGTGGATGACAATGCCACTGTAGGTTGCTTCTTAGCTGACCAAGAGATAGGCTTATCTCCTGCAAAACAAATATATCCTGAGGTGCTTCTCCTGTCATCCTTGCATCCTGCCCAATCTGCATCTTAGTAAACTTTTATGTCAATATCTGATGTATAAGGAAAGTACAAATCATGACTTTGTGTTCCTTTCAAATACTTCAAGATCTTCTTGGCTGCCTCTAGGTGAGGTACCCTAGGTTTGTGCATGAATTGACTAAGCACACTTACTCCATATGCTATGTCAATTCTTGTCAAGGTAGCATAGTTCAAACTACCTACCATACTTTGGTATCCTGTAATGTCTTTGATTTCTTCTCCTTCATGAGCACTTAGCTTTTGGTTAACCTCCATTGGAGTAGTAGATACCTTAGCATCCTGCAAACCAAACTTCTTGACCATATCCTGTACATACTTCTTTTGAGTGATGTAGATACCTGAATTTGTGTAGATCAATTCAAGACCTAAGAAATACTTTAATAGTCCAAGATCACTGATCTTGAATTCTTTCATCATCTGTCCTTTGATGTGTCTATTTCCATTGACATCATTGCCTGTAATGATGATGTCATCAACATAAACACATAAGTAGATTACCTCTGTACTACTTCTCTTTATGAATAGAGAAGTGTCTGCTTTGCTCATCACAAATCCTTGGTCTAGGAGGTAGGTGGTCAATCTGTAATTCCATGCTCTAGGTGCCTGCTTCAAACCATACAGAGCCTTTTTCAATTTACAAACATAATGTACCTTTTTTGGATCTTCATAGCCAGGTGGTTGTGACATGTAGACTTCTTCAGATATCCATCCATTCAAGAATGCATTCTTCACATCCAATTGGTACATGTTCCAATTTTTGGATGCAGCTACACTCACTATAACCCTGATAGTTGGCATCTTGGCCACAAGAGAAAATGTCTCCTCATAATCAATGCCTTGGGTTTGTGCAAAACCCTTGGCTACCAACCTAGCTTTGTACCTGTTTATTGTTCCATCTGAATTTTTCTTTAGTTTGTAGATCCACCAGGATCCTATTACCTTCATGGAGTCCTTCTTGGGTACCAAGTCCCAAGTGTCACTTTCCTTGAGAGCTTCTATCTCTTCATCCATGGCTTCTCTCCATTCTGGTTTAGTAATTGCTTCTTCATAGGTACCTGGTTCTTCATTCAACAAGTCTTTTGCAAGATATACAGAATGTTTAGTTACAAGTGATGTGTCATACCCAAATCTGATAGGCTTCTTCTTTTCTCTCTGAGATCTCCTCATTGCTTGGGTTGAAGTTTCTGGTTTATCTTCTAATTGCTTCATCTTCATCTTCCCTTTGGACTTCCAAGCCTTGAACTCTTCAAGGTTTATTGTATCATCATCTGAGCTTGAATCTTCTTGCTGAGTTGGTTCTTCCTTAGTGAGCTTTGGAAAATCTTCATCTATGTCATAGGGTAGACTTATCTTCCTGCATTCATTTTCATACCAAGAGTCATTCTCATCAAAGATGACATCTCTACTTACCTTGAACCCTTTGTTTGTAGGGTTGTAGAATCTGTATCCCTTTTGGTTCAAATCATAACCAATGAAGATACATTTTTCAGCCTTAGGGTCTAGCTTTCCCCTTACCTGTGAGGGAATATGCACATATGCAATACAACCAAAGATTTTGCAATGATCCAGAGAGGGTCTCTTACCATGCCAAGCTTCATATGGTGTCATGCCATCAAGTGATTTGGATGGCAACCTATTGATGAGATAAGTGGCAGTGGATACACTCTCTGCCCATAGGTAATTTGGCAATTTTTTCTCATAAGCATAGACCTAGTTGTTTCTACTATAAGTCTATTCCTTCTTTCTGCTACCCCATTTTATTCAGGTGAATACCTTGTAGTGATCTCCCTTTTGATGCCTCTTTCCTGCAAGAAATCTTCAAACTCATTGGAGAAGTACTCTCCTCCACCATCTGACCTTAGCCTCTTCAAGCTTCTACCTGTTTGATTTTCAACAAGTGCAAGATACCTCTTGAAACAATTAAACACTTCATCTTTGTGCTTCATAAAGTATAAAATGGTCCACCTGCTATAGTCATCAATGAAGGACACATAATACCTTGAACCAGAAATGGAAGGGTCCTTGCTAGGTCCCCAAACATCTGTGTGTACCAAGTCTAGGTAGTCTTCATGCATGAAACCTTTCCTTGAGTAGGGTAATCTGTGAGACTTACCAAATTGACATGATCCACATTTGTAAATCATGTGTTGCTTGGATACATTAGGTATCCCAAGCACACATTGATCCCTGCACATTTGCTTAAGAGTCCTTTCACCTATGTGCCCTAATCTCTTATGCCATATCTCTAACTCTGAAAGTGTCTGATCCTTGTAATTATATAAAGCAATGTTTTTTGTATCTTCTAGCTCAAATGTAAATAATCTACCTGATTTCTCCCCTTTGGCTATCCTTCTGAATCCTTGTTTTGGATCCTCCACATATGCTCCATGTTGTGTGAATCTGACCTGCAAACCTTTCTCCACAATCTGACCAACACTCATTAAATTCTTAGTTATTGTTGGTACATAGAGTACCCTGCTTAATAGGTTCTGATTACCATCACATGTCTTCACATTTCCAATTTTGACAACAGAGTGTTTAGTGTCATCACCTGTTTGTACCTGATGTTTGCCCTTGGGCTCTTCCAAATCAAAAAGTAGTGCCACATTGCCAGCTACATGGTTAGAACATCCTGAGTCAATGTAAAATAAATGATCATCATTTGTACCTATCTTGGAGGTCATATTCATGATCAATAGGGAGTCATCTTGCTCCTCTGTGTAGTTGTTGTAGTCTCTTCTATTTCTGAATCCACCTTGGTAGTTACCATTGTGGTTGTTGTTGTAGTTGTTGTTGTATTGGTTGTTGTATCCATTGTAGCTTTGGTGTTGATTGAATCTGCCTCTCCCTTGAGAGTATCCACCTCTTGAGTAGCCTCTTCCTCTCTGATTATTGTAGTTCTTGTAGCATTCATCTGTGGTATGATTGGACAATCCACAAATGTTGCATGGTGATGAGTTGTAGGGTCTCCCCCTACCTGACTTACCTCCTCTGCCTCTTCCTCTAGATGACCTACCTCTCCCTGCATAATTAGCTTGAGAGGTAGAGCCTTCTTCATCCTGTTTCTTCCCTTTACCTTTATCTTTAACTTTCTTATCAGTATAGAGAGCAGAGGGGTTGTTACCTTTTGATTGATCTCCAGCCTTTGTAAATTTTGCTTCATGTGTAAATAGTTGGCCCATGAGTGTTGTGAGATCAGGGTATCTATCTATATATATCTATCTATCTATCTATCCATCTATCTATCCATCTATCTATCCATGTATGTATCCATGTTCTATCTATCTATCTATCTATCTATCTATCTATCTATCTATCTATCTATCTATCTATCTATCTATCTATCTATCTATCTATCTATCTATCTATCTATCTATCTGTCTGTCTGTCTGTCTGTCTGTCTGTCTGTCTGTCTGTCTGTCTGTCTG
>MU260313.1:147500-152500 GCA_020310875.1 Ceratopteris richardii
TCATGGTGGAAGAACCGAATTCTCTCTATGGAGGACATTTTCTGCCTGTAGTCATTATCGTTGTTGTGATCCCAAGCAAGAAGCTTGGCTTCCTCAGTTGTAAGACCAGCATATATCTTACACTCTGCATACCTAAAGAAAAATGTAGTAGGGTGCTCCTTCACTAACTGTCTACGAGCCTCTGCAGAGTGTGAACCTCCAATCACATAATAAGTGTACTCCTCAAACAAATTCTCATTGAAATCCTCCACACAGCTGCACTCATGCGGATCCACCATTACAAGGAATGGCACAACAGTAGCATGAGGATTAATTTTCATTTTCTTCTTAAGATTTTGGACATGCAAATTATGTGGCTCCCTGATCTCAAGGGGCCTCCTCCCTGTGACTGGATCCACTGGTGGCCTGTGGATAATATTAATAGGCAGGTGGAACAACTGCCCCTTCTTCACAATTTTTCTTCTAGCTATGTCCTCCCTCATCTTATTCTGCTCAGTGCCAAGCACACCAGATGCAAGCTCTCCACCAGGTGCAACAATAATGTCCCCAGAGCTAGAGCTTGAGTCAGAAAAGTCCTCTTCTGCAATTATCTTCTTTTTCTTTTGGGGCTTTTTCTGCACACTCTGCTTACCCCTTGCCTTTACAGGGGTCGTCTTCTTGTGCTGTGTTGGCATGATATTGCCCTGTATCCATGGCATCAGGTCCTTGATGAAATTCACTGAGTCTCTGCATATCTGAGCTAGCTCCTCTGGAACACAGCACTCTGGGCACAAGAATTCCATCTTGCATATGACATTTCTTAATCCCTTGGATGTCTCCACCAATAAAAGCAGGTTGTCAGAATCTTCATCTTCATAATCCAATTTGTAAACAAGGCCATACTGAAAACCTTGTGTTGTCGTGATCTTTCCTCTGCCATAGGCCCCTGCGAACACAAGGAGGACTGCATTCTTCTCTTCCACGTACTGAAGGCACCATTCGAGATTTGTCATGTCCCGAAGTGGACGATCTGTCTTCATGACCTCTGTCTCCCTCGACCTTTCCTTCATATTTGGATCCTCCACAGGAATTTTAATGCTACTCTGTCCACCTGAGGATATTCCTAGTGGGTTGCTGGCCTTCTCAGAGGATAATGGTGCAATAATTTTCTTTGCCTTTGCTTGGTGACCACTGCCTTTGTCACGTTGCTGGTCAGCAGAGCCCATGGTGACTCTGAGCTTCTTAATGGGCCTTTCATCCTTGTACTCCGCATCCCTGAAAGCAATTGGAAATATCAAGCAATAAGAAATATCAGCCCATGTCCATGCAAGGCATGGATTTTGAGCTTCAGGTCGATGTCAGGCATCGATGTTTAAGTGCATGTCGATGCCAGGCATCGACTTTGTGTGCAAGTCGATGCCAGGCATCGACTTGAGGGTGAAAGTCGATGCTAGGCATCGAGTTGGGGGTGCAAGAGTCGATGAATGGCATCCATTTTTGGGCCCAAGTCGATGCCTGGCATCGACTTTTGGGCCAAGTCGATGCCTGGCATCGACTTTTACCCTCAAGTCGATGCCTGGCATCGACTTGAACACAAAGTCGATGCCTGGCATCGACTTGGGCACAAAAGTCGATGCCAAGCATCGATTTGGGCCCAAAAGCCGATGCCAAGCATCGATTTTGCACCCAAAAGTCGATGCCTGGCATCGACTTTTCAGTGCATGATGATGCTGGCAAGTCGATGCTTGGCATCGTTTTTTGGGACCAAGTCGATGCCTGGCATCGACTTGGGGCTGCAAGTCGATGCCAGGCATCGACTTGCACCCACAAGTCGATGCCAGGCATCGACTTGTAGGAGCAAGTCGATGCCAGGCATCGACTTGCAGGAGCAAGTCGATGCCAGGCATCGACTTGGGGCTGCAAGTCGATGCCTGGCATCGACTTGCTCCTGCAAGTCGATGCCTGGCATCGACTTGCAATCCTAAGTCGATGCCTGGCATCGACTTACACCTTAAAGTCGATGCCAGGCATCGACCTGTACATGCTTTGGATCCATATTTCTAGAGGCAAGAAAAATAAAGACCTAGAAATGAGAAATTTACACAGACATACAGAGGGAATCTTTTTGGAATCTTTTTTTTAGTTATGATTTTGTCTACCTCTTGGTACTTTTGCCAACATTCTTCTTCTCCATCAGGCTTGGCTTGCTGGTATGCTGACCTCTGTGCTCCATGGCTGTCTGTGCTCTGCTGCTCTCTCTTGCTCGTGGATTTTGAAAATGCGAATGATCTCCTCCTCTGGTATTTATAGGCAATTGGGTAACTTGAACCAGAAACTAACTGGATCTAACTGAATGAGTCCACTTGCTAACTAAATCTGTCAACTTATCTAACCAGGGAATAGCACCCACACAAATAGGCTGTTTCAGAGCCACTTTAATGAAATATTCATAGACCCTTACAACTATTTATATACTCATGTAGAGATTTGTTTCTAAGAATCTCTTTCTTGGGAGAAAATCAAGTCAAAGTTGTGTTAAATGTGGGAGACTAATGACATCTTCATAGTATTACCCTCCACACTTTAGTTCATATTCACATTTATCTTGTAACTCACTGTTGAAATGGAAAATCACTATGAATAAACATTCTAGTACAGAACCTTGCAACTATTTATATACATTTGCATGGAAATTAAACTTCAATGGCAACAGTATGGTATGTACATGAGGATTTCTAATCTCATGTAGATGTTTTTTCTTAGAGTCTGTTGCTTGGGAGAAAATTAGGTCTAAGTTGTGAGATTAATGACATCTTTATAGTGTTATCCTCCACACTTTAGTTCATATTCACATTTATCTTGTAACACATTGTTGAAATGGAAAATCATTGTATGAATATACTTTCTGTGTGCCTCTTTTACACATAATTCTTTTTCAATATACTTTCATCTACCTCTTTGATATCTAGCCAAGACCACAATAAAACCTAATCCTTGAAATCTTAACCAAATGTAAAATTTCTTCTTGTATAGTGTTCAATGGCATAGCATATTCCAGTTGGAACTCAACTTGGATATATTCCAGTTGTAAAATTTCTTCTTGTAAAATTTCATCCAAACAATTTTATTATATATTCCTATTGGAACACAACTTTGATATATTTTGATTCATTCACAATGCTTAGACTGAATGACTCATATGAAGTTAGAAATCAACTGTGTTTCTCATTTGAATCAAAAGTGAATCAAATCTTTGGTTCCCTTATTAGTGTATATTTGAGTAATTAAGTGATTTGATGTAATTTGATGTTTTATGTTATTTAATGTACTTTAATAAGCTTTTGATTTCATATCTTCTTGATGTGACATTTGATGTGATATCTTCACTTGATCTCGGATTTCTACTTATTTAAAAAGGTCATTCATCTTCAGTCTTCTGTGAACTCAGTGAAGATGAGCTCAATCTTTTTAGTGGATGCTTGGGCATCAGCTTCCTCTGCTCATATTGATTCATTGTTCTCAGTTGAGCCTTTCCAAAGAAGTGATGATCCCTATGATTTAGAACGTGCTGATGATTCCATGTTTTCTGTTGAGTCATTTAAGTTATCCAATTCACAGTGCAATGCTGCTCATACAAATGCACCTCTTGATCTCCCATCTGATCCAACCATTGATCTCCCTTCTGACTCAAGTGCATGTGGAGCAACGAAAAAGCAAAGCAAGCTCAATCTACGATTTAAAAGAAGGTCTCGTGAAGTAAGTCGAAAAAGATTTAAATTTCTTACTTCAGATAGACAGATTGCATTGGATATTGTGAAGCATTGTTGTGGTTTGAAATGCTTGTATAATTTAGGGATGAAGAAACTAAAGCACATAAGAGAAAAATTCCTCCATTTAGATAGTGAAAGGCAAGATATATACCTTGTTTCTTGCATGCAAATGATTGAGGATAACATGTCAGTAACGCGTGTTGGTTTTGAATATTTCTTTACTCAAGGGATGCCATGCTGTAGGGCTGCATTTAAAATTGCAATGGGTGTAGGAAATTTTAGAATACATAGGGTTCAACAAGGGTTTTTGAATGGGGATCTCATTTTGGATACGTTCCATGGTGGGACCAAAGGATCTGTTGGACGTCATGCAATGAATTGGATGATGAACTATTTTAGCTTGCATTGTGAAGTTATGCCTACAACTGGAAGGTTGCACTTGTCAGATAACTTTACTCGTCGAGAGGTATTTCAAATATATAGAGAAGACATGGAAAATAGAAATGAGAAGTATGTGTTGTATCGTCACTTTACTCGATTATGGAAGGAGGAGTTTAACAATGTTTCTATTCCTCGTAAAGTTAGAATGGGTGAATGTTCAGTTTGTGCCACTTTGAAAAACATGGCAAAAGGGGCTACAACACCACAGGAAAAGCATAATTTTAAAAACCTTCTTAACAACCATCGTGACAGTCAAGCATTAGAGAGAAAGAAAGCAATTCATCATCGAAGTAAGGCACTCAGAAATCCGGAGCGTTATATGTGTTTGTTGATCGATGGTATGGATAAAAAAAAAACTTGTTTGCCACATTTTTATCGCATCCCTAAGGACATTGGAGATGAAGTCCTTGTGCAAATGCATTTGGTTGGCGCTTTGGTATACAATGGAACTGTAATGTCCAAGGTTTTCTTCACATATCCGAATGTGCATAATGATCCAAACCTTACAGTTACTGTCATTCATCGTGTTTTGCAATCATGGAAGGGTCTTTTGCCACCAACTCTATATTTGCAACTAGATAATACTCCAAGAGAGAATAAAAATTCTACAGTCTTTGGATATTTAAGCATGCTTGTTGAAAAACAGGTATTTCAGAAGGTTAAGGTAAATTTTCTTCTGGTTGGCCACACTCATGATCACATTGATCAAATGTTCAGTACTTTCTCTAAGAAGTTGGCACGTAACAATGCTTTTACTCTTCCGATTTTATCTGAGCTGATTTCAGAAGCATATACTCCAAAACCAGAAGT
>MU260313.1:185000-246842 GCA_020310875.1 Ceratopteris richardii
TATATAAAATAGCATCAATTAAGAAAAAATCCGAATATATAGATAAAATAGGATAGTTATATAGATTAGGGTTTAAGTCTTTAAGAGTATGATTTTTAGGCTTAATAAAAAAACAAATGTTCTAAAATGTCCATATTGTAGCAGATGAATTCTTTGGATCTTGAAGAGAGAATGACATGTCCTTGCACACAGTGCAAGTATCAAATTTATCAGAAACGGCAGATTCGTACTGCACATGTTAGAGAGTATGGATCCTTTGATAGGAGTCGACTAGAAAACCTACGTTATCATTCGCATGGTCCCTCAGGTGAGCAGATGGACCCAAACGACATTGCACCGGTAACCTCTCGTGGACAAAAGAGAGCAAAAAAGGACTTAGATGTACAAGCAAGTACTAATAATATTACACAGAATGAACATATGGAAGAGATGCTTGAAGCATTTTATGAGATGGACGAAGATCATGATGGTGGAGAAGGTGTCAAGAGTTTCATGGACACAACAGAAATTCCACGATCAGAAGTCGATGAAGAATATGAAAACATGCAAAGACTAGCTTGTTTACCACTTTACAATGGAGCAAAGATATCTGTACTACGTGCGTCACTCGCGATGCTCAATTTGCAATCCATTTATGGATGGTCAGATAGTAGTGTCACTGATTTGTTCAGGTAAGTGGAGAACGAATTCGCTTTCATTGTTGTATCACAATAACTTTATTTACTAATATCGTTTTAATTGCTTATTGCAGGCTTCTTAAAGATCAATTTTTACCGGGCTTCTTTTACAGTCCATTGGAATGGATTATACTAAAATTCATGCTTGTTCGAATGATTGCATTCTCTTTCGGAATGAGTATGAGCATCTCCACGTATGTCCAAAGTGTGGAGCAAATAGATTTAGAGAAGACATTGTAGGCGAAGCAATCCTCGCAAAGGTTCTTCGCCACTTTCCTATCATTCCACGAATTAAGAACATGTTTAGATGCAAATCTATAGCTGAGTTAATGTCATGGCATACAAAGAGCAGGTCTACAGATAATGTAATGTGAGTGCCTGCTGATGCTGATGCTTGGAAGCACATAGATAGTAAGTGGTCAGAGTTTGCTAGTGAGCCTCGGTCCATACATCTAGGCCTAGCTATGGATGGAGTGAATCCATTTGGATTACGCAGTTCTTCATGGAGCACATGGCCTGTATGTTTAGTCAATTATAATATCCCACCATGGTTGGCCACAAAGAAAGGTCATTTATTATTAGCTCTTAGTGTACCAGGTAAGTATAAGGTAAAAAACATGGATGTATATCTTGCACCACTTATGGAAGAACTGCGCATTTTATGGGATGGGATTACTACATGTGCGTGACATGTCTCAACCTATAAGAAGACGAGACATGCGAGTGCAAGGCATACTTATGTGGACAATGCATGATTGGCCTGGTTATGATGAATGTTCAGGTTTATTGATTTTGGGTTACCATGCTTGTCCTTTATGTAGACCACGACTCGAAGCACGCTATTCCAAAGCACTACGTAAAACTGTCTATGAAGGACATCATAGATATTTGTCTGATGGACATGTTTTACGTGAAAGACAAATTGGTCGACAAGCGCAACATCAAATGAAAGGTAGCCATTGGAAATAACTGTGGGATTCAGAAAATCTAGTTGCTGGCATAAAATGGTTGTCCATCTTTCATGAACTCCCTTATTGGAGTGAATTGTTGATCAATCATTTGGTAGACCCGATGAATATTTTTAAGAATGTGGGAGAGATTCTTTGGAAAACTTTGATCGGAAAGAAAGAAAGCAAAGCACAAAGGGAGGAATTAGAAGAGTGATGTCATATGCGAGAGTTGTGGGCAATTACTAAGCCCAACAGAACAGTATCATTACCAAGAGCTCCTTGGGTGCTTCGCAGGATGGAAGAGCAACAAGTGAAGAAAACAATTTCAGAGTTTCGAACACCTACTGGATGCATGAGGTGTCTAAAGACTGCTTTCACACGAAATGACGATCTTGCAGGACTCAAGTCTCATGACTGGCACAAGTTTTTACAGTTTGTGCTCCCTCTAGCTCTAAAAGATTGTCTTTTAGAGGATGTACGAAGAACCATTTATAAAATTAGTTCTTTAGTACGGTGGATATCTTCTAAAGAGATAAATCGAGATAGCAAAGAGAGTGCCAAACTCAATGCTATCGAGGATGTTTGTATGGTAGAGAAATACTTTCCCACAAGTATTCTCACTATTCAACTTCATTTACTGGTTCATGTGGTAGATGAAGTTGCAATAGCAGGAACTGTACATAGTCGATGGATGTTCTTCTTAGAGTGCTTTCTGAAGACATTAAAAGGATTTGTTCGACAGAGAGCACGTCCAAAGGGTAGCATGGCAGAGGCATGGCTTGTACAAGAATCTCTTGTATTCATAACTGAGTTTCTACGTATGTCGGATCTCGAAATGCCTCGATTATGGAGCGATGATGAAGATGTTCGTCTCGTAGGCGATGAACCACAAGGTAAAGGATTGCAGAGAAAAATGGATGCAGCTTTCAGAGAGAAGGCAATAAAGTTTTGCATAGTTAACTCTGAGCCTATGCAGAAGTGGTTAGAAAGATATGAGCTTGTTAAGGAAACTAACACAAAGGAAAGAGCTGAGTTTCGAAGAAATCGTTCCACTCAATTTTTACCTCTTCCAGAAAGTCTTCGACCTCTTCCACCTTTTCCAACGAGCAGATGGCTAGATACAATGGTTTCACAAGCAAAGGCAGTGGGTGAAGATATATCTGAAGAAGAGGAAGAACTCGCAAAAGGATGTGATTGGGAGTATATTAAATACGGTGCAGTATGGTCTCATTGACAACACTTTTGAGTCGCACGAATCGATCAAAATAAGTCTACTTTTGATAGTGGAGTGATGGTGAATTTTCTACAAAAAAGTAGAGCGAGTGCAAGAGATGATAATGCTCTAGAAGGCGAGCTAGATTATTGTGATGTGAATCAAGAGATCTTGAGACTATCTTTCAGAAAGTTTGATTACTTTGTTTTTGATGTGAAATGGTTCAAAGTAGTCACCTCTAGAAGAAACGCAACAGTGAGATGAGATAAAAAGCGGTTTGCTTCAAGTCGACTCCACAAGATTATGGACAGATGAAAGGGATACATTTGTACTTCCCGAACACTGTGAGCAAGTTGTTTTTATACCAAATTCAAAAGAACCAGAGTGGCTATCTGTTTTACAAGTCGCTCCATGTAGTAGACAAATTTTTGAGAACATAGATGTAGAAGAAAGTCCATCTCTAGTGGACTCAGAGATTCATTCGATAGTCGAGGAGAAAGAGATCATTGTTCGAGAAGAAGAGGTCATTGAAGAAGATGTCATTGTTCGAGAAGACAAATCAATAGACGATGATCAGGAAGAAACCAGCATAGCAAGCAATTTAGAAGCCATCAATATAGAGATAGATATTCTCGGTGCATCTGATCTTCAAGAGGATGCTAGACTAGAGGAATTTTGAATAAAACACTTGTACGTACTAATTTTTGTTATTTTTTTGTTTATTCTCTATATTACTTTTATTATCGCATGCTGATTTCTTGAGTTCTTTTATTACAGAGCAGGATGGGGGACAGTCCTCCAGTCAGTTCACATTCCATGACAGAGGAGCAGTTTTTGGAGTTCATCTCTCAGGTTTCTCCCGTGTATATGGTTGCTGCATCACAGTATTGGATTGCTCGAGGTAGCACTCCTCCCGGCCTCACTCCTGGCGGCCTTACTCCTACCGGCCTCACTCCTGCTGGCCTCACTCCTGCCCGTGTCACTCCCGCCGGTGTCACTCCTACCGGTGTCACTCCTGCGGGTGGTGCTACTCCCGTAGGAGGTATGTCTCCTAGCTTTGTGACTCCACCATGACCATCTTTTCAGCCATCTCCTAGTGGGTCTACTAGTCGACATGTGCGTTCGACACCTAAGCACAATACAGGTTCTGGCCCGTCTCGTAGATCAAGGTCATGCTCTGGAGTAGGAGGTTCTAGGAGTGGATCTACAGGTAGGTCTAGACGCGGAGGAGGCAGCTATTGTGGAGGCAGTGCGATGGACGTTGTGTCGCCCGCTTCTACTCCTAGGACGAGTATCTCACATGTAGGTACGCCACGTAGTACACCACGTACACCTTGGGGTGCTCATGACCATGATGACTCCAAGGTGTATAGTATCCAAGATGGAGCTCCGATGATGGATGCGGCTAGCAAAGCAATGCGTGCACGCATACGACAGCTTTGCTCCATCCAGTTTGGACACTCTATCATGCTGAAATGGAGTGAACAGGATAAAGATCAGAAGAATTATATCACACAGATGATTTATCAGGAGTTCTGACCAGCGGATGGACAGTCTCTTGTTAGTTCATAATGGATTCTGCACACTGCACGTGAGGTTATGTCCCATCGACGATCGGAGGCTCGTGATGCTTCCAGAGCAGGCTTACCAAAGCTTGTATGGTTAGATGCTGAGGAGTGGGACGTGATTCGTGAGGAGCAGCAGCAGACTCCTGACCGATATCGTTAGCAGTGAGATGCCACAGCCACACGTTTAGATACGGTTGGACCGTCACATTTGGGCAGCGGCGGATATGACAGGATGCTTCATGAGTTTGTAGGTACCATTTCATTTATTGAATTTATTTGTGTTAACTTTCCCATGTATGTTCCTCTAATCTTTTGTATATTTGTTTCAGGAGCTGGCAATGGTTCGTCCTCCAACACGAACGGAGGAGTCTTACGGTTATCGTCATGGGTTGATTGCACTATTGGAGGACTTGGAGGTACACAGTGCGGTCGTTTCATGGGAGCATTTGCGATAAGGTAATTAATTTATAAACTTGGTTTTTACTTGTTGTTTGTAATTTTCATGTGAATTTATCTCATTCCATTAATGTTCTTTGTTGCAGGACTGTTGATATGGAACGTTCTTTGCATGTGTATGGCAGTGGAACACCAAAATTTTATATTTGATTTTCATATGGCAATGCATTGCTTTGCCACATTTTGTAAAAGCGTCATATATGAGAGTGGTTTGCCACACTCTTGTACATGCTTCATTATTGAAATATGGTTTATGGTTCATTCTGATTATCTCTTTTGTGTCCGATAATACTCTGTTTCATGAAATGATATTTTGGTTGACATTAGAGTACACATCATATGTACTCGGTTTTTTTTTGGGCAGAGTGTATTGTCCTTTGTTAAGCAACATCATGGTAATGCTGATGTAGCAAAAGACAACACACTCTGCCCAAAAAAAAAATTGCAGGTATGGTCGTCGGTATACCCCACGGTACTCAAAGTAATGTCATCGGAATAAGCATCGGTACACGCAGCAGGCGACAGTATACGCTACGGAACACCCAGCAGAGGCCTCGGTATGGGCGCCGGTATTACCGGTGCATATACCGACTCATATACTGATGCTTTGGTACCGACGCGTATACCAACCTTTACACTGACGTCGCGGCAAATAAAGCCGCGTTCATTTTCCTCAGTAAAAACCTCGGTATACCATCGATCTGTTGTAGTGTCTCTCTATCTGTCTATCTGTCTATCTTTCTATCTATCTATCTATCTATCTATCTATCTATCTATCTATCTATCTATCTATCTATCTATCTATCTATCTATCTATCTATCTATCTATCTATTGATGTATCTATCCATCTATCTATCATCTATCTATCTATCTACCTATCTATCTATCTATCTATCTATCTATCTATCTATCTATCTATCTATCTATCTATCTATCTATCTATCTATCTATATCTATCTATATCTATCTATCTATCTATCTATCTATCTATCTATCTATCTATCTATCTATCTATCTATCTACATATCTATCTATCTATCTATCTACCTATCTATATATCTATCTATCTATCTATCTATCTATCTATCTATCTATCTATCTGTCTGTCTATCTATCTATCTGTCTATCTATTTATATATCTATCTATCTATCTACCTATCTATATATCTATCTATAAATCTATCCACCTATCTATCGATCTATCTATCTATCTATCTCTCTATCTTTTTTTCTATCTATCTATAGTTCTATCTATCTATCCATTTATCCATCTATCTATTTATCTGACTATCTATTTATCTATCTATCTATTTATCTATCTATCAATCAATCTATTTATCTATCTATCTATCTATCTATCTATCTATCTATCTATCTATCTATCTATCTATCTATCTATCTATCCATCTATCTATCTATCTATGTATCTATCTATCAGTCGACTGTTATGAACTACAAGTTTAGACATAGATGACTTATTGAGATCATTTCTCAAGATCTACTGAGTCTTTTGGAATGATTTAACTTGGAGGATGTGCGCAAACTATAGACAACACATTGTAGAAAGTTTTATAAAAAAACTTTACACATTTGATAAGTCATTGAGTGAGTTATGTGCAACAGACTTTCTGTGTAGTCATCTTCTTGACATAGAGGTGCTCTGACTTCAAAGATAACTTGTTAATTTGGAGATTAACACTCTCCATCACTGGTATCAGAGCAAGAAGCATCAAAATTGAAGAAAGGAGGACCCCGAGTGCTGCAGTTATATTAAAGAATTCAACATTTGAAGATACAAAACGTGGAACCTTGAAAGCAAAGCTTGCGAAGGAGGTCAGAAGATATCAAGGAAGACAAAAGGAGCTTCATTCGAAGCAAAGGTAACCTTATTTCTCATAAAGCTTGAAGAATTTAACACACATGTGAAGAAAGGATGGGAGATTCTCTTCAGATAGAGAAATTGGATAGAGAGAACTATCCAGCATGGTCAATGAGGATGGAAGCTCATCTTATGAGCAAGGACTTGATAGGTTATATCATAGGTGAAGAAGAAAAGCCTCAATTCAGAGATCCTAGTGCTCCAACTAGGGATGAATTGTCAGATTTGAAGACTTGGATGAAGAGAGATGCTCAAGCTAGGAGCATTATCTATATGGCAGTTAATGACTACTTGCTACCTCACATTAGAGGTCTTGAAAGTGCAAGTGATATATGGAATGCTTTGGAGGAGCATTTCCAAAACACCACAAAGTCAAGGAAGGCATCCTTGTGGGCAGAGTTTACCACATTCAAGAAGAAGGCCTCTCAATCCATTTCAAATTATATAACAAGGATGAAAGACATTGGAGATGCATTAGGAGTAGTTGATGAAGATATTGAGGAGGATAAATTGGTAAGGAAAATCCTCACAGGTTTGAGAGGTGATGACAAATGGAAGCCATTCATTTTCTCTACTGAATTATCACTAGATCATTTTACTCCTGATTTGAATCAGTTGCTAGGACACATGCTAACATTTGAGCAGGATGTCTGTTGGAAGTGATGGCTGGATACACTTAGAAGATCAAGCTGGTGCTGCAAATCCTGCTTCACACCTGCCCTCCTTTCTCTTCAGATATGCTTAGTAGACTCCTTGAGCTTCCAAATGACACCAAGAAACTATATATGTGCTTTACAAATTAATTGTGTAATAACCAAATCAAAACAGATGATTTTGAACCTTCACAAGTCCAAAAAACTTTCTATTCCTGTAATGATACCTGCTCAGTCTTAAGCTTAGTGTGACCAGCACACTTACAATTGGATTAATTCCTTCTGGGAGTATTAAATTAACTTAACAAGCTACCATTAGCAAGTTAAATCACTCCAATTGATAAACTATGCACTGAGAATGATCTTTAGCAAAATCAGAGACACCCCCGACTTTTTAGGATCTACATAGAAAAATACCAGAGACTGCTTCGTCTGCAATTTCTCCCAAATGGCTGAATGGAATGACTTGAAACTTTGTAGTGTTGTAGAATACTTTGAGCTGGTTCTAATGAGCTTTGAATCATCCAATTTGGTTCAGTAGATCTTGAGATATGCCCTATTGAAGTTGACAGACTTGAGGTAGATGACTCAAAGAAATCAGAGTTGAGAAGTATGAATGTATCTATTGATTAATGTAAATTTACAAGCTCATTAGCATGCCAAGCATAGCTAAATGAGGTGTTGTGGTGTAGGCTAAGATGTAGCACTATCACACACATAGATACAGAGGTAGAATGCCTCGGGAAGTGAGCTCAATGAGTGAGTGTTACCCGCGAGTTTTTTCCTAGTCTTTTTATAAGGTATCACTTGAGGTTTGAATTTCAAATTCAAATGTAGGCTCCCTCAAATCTCTCATCTAAACATATGGAGATATTCTCTCCATTCATACCTTCCAAATTCCACGACTTTTGAAGGTAGGTGTGTTTACAAGAAGTCATATTGACTTTTACATGAGGTAGAAAATAACTAAGCATAGGCATGTGTTCCTATGCTCTTCCTTCAAATGAAGACTTCATGAATTAATCCAAACTCTTGTAAAACCTTCAAGATTGATATCCAATGCTAAGCTATCAATATCCAATCTTTATGTTGAGTCTTCAAGGTACAAAACAATGCCAAGTGTGAAGGCTTGTTTGCACCAACAGCTCCCCCTCAAGCCAAACACTTGCTTGAGTCTTCATCTTTAGTCTTCAATGATATCCTGTAATCCAATCATGGATTTAAACCTGCATAGCTTGCTTCCATCCAGAGCTTTAGTAAGCAAATCTGCACATTGTATATTAGTAGACACATATGATAATTGAATTTCTTTGCTAAGTAACTTCTCCCGCACATAGTGGTAATGAACCTCTATGTGTTTTGTCCTAGCATGATAAATTGGATTAGCTGCTAGGTGAAGAGAACTTGTGTTATCACCAAATATGATTGGTGGCCTTGTGTATAGCCCCAATTCTGAATATAATAGCTTCAACCATATGGCTTCTTGAGTTGCATTTGCTAACCCTCTGTACTCTGCCTCAGTAGATGATAGAGCTACTGTGGGTTGTTTCTTGGATGACCAAGAAATTGGTTTATCACCTGCAAAGCATATGTAACCAGATGTACTCCTCCTGTCATCCTTGCAACCTGCCCAACCTGCATCTGAGTATACCTTAATATCAATGTCTGATGAATATGGAAAGTACAAACCATGATTTTGTGTTCCCTTTAGGTACTTTACTATCTTCTTGGCTGCCTCCAAATGTGGTACTCTTGGTTTATGCATAAATTGGCTAAGTACACTAACACCATATGATATATCAATCCTGGTTAAGGTAGCATAATTAAGACTACCTACCAAACTTTGATAACCTGTAATATCCTTGAGTTCTTCTCCTTCATGTGCACTGAATTTGTGGTTGACCTCCATAGGAATGTTTGAGACTTTAGCTTCCTGCAAATTAAACATCTTGACCATGTCCTGAATGTACTTCTTCTGAGTAATGAAGATACCTGAATTTGTGTAGACCAATTCAAGTCCTAGGAAGTACTTCAATAATCCAAGATCATTGATCTTGAATTCCTTCATCATCTGTCCTTTGATGTGTCTAATCCCATTCACATCATTACCTGTAATAATGATGTCATCAACATAGACACACAAGTATATTACCTCTGAATTGTTCTTCTTTATAAACAATGAAGTGTCTGCTTTACTCATCACAAATCCTTGGTCTAGGAGGTAGGTGGTCAATCTGTAATTCCATGCTCTAGGTGCCTGCTTCAATCCATACAGAGCCTTCTTCAATTTACAAACATGATTTACCTTATTGGGATCTTCATAGCCAGGTGGTTGTGACATGTAGACTTCTTCAGATATCCATCCATTCAAGAATGCATTCTTCACATCCAATTGGTACATGTTCCAATTCTTGGATGCAGCTACACTCACCATAACTCTGATAGTTGGCATCTTGGCCACAGGAGAAAATGTCTCCTCATAATCAATGCCTTGGGTTTGTGCAAAACCCTTGGCTACCAACCTAGCTTTATACCTGTTTATTGTACCATCTGAGTTCCTCTTGAGTTTGTAGATCCATCTGGATCCTATCACCTTCATGGAGTCCTTCTTGGGTACCAAGTCCCAAGTATCACTCTCCTTGAGAGCCTCCATTTCTTCATCCATTGCTTCCTTCCATTCTGGTTTAGTAATTGCTTCTTCAAATGTACCTGGTTCTTCATTCAAGAGATCCTTTGCAAGATATACAGAGTGCTTGGTTACAAGTTGTTGAGAGTGATGGATGGATGCTCTCAGGAAATTAGTTGGTGCTGCAAAACCTGCTTCACACCTGCCCTCTTTTCTTTCCAGATATGCTTAGTACACAAGTTTAGCTTCCTAATGACATAAAGAAACCATATATGTGCTTTGGAAATGATTTGGGTAATGACCAAATCAAAACAGATAACTTGGTACTTCACAAATCAAGCAAAAACTTTCTATTCCTGTAGTGATACCTGCTCAGACTTTTACTGAGTGTGTCCAGCACACTTAAAATTGGCACAATTCCTTTTGGGAGTAACAATGTACCTTAGTAAGCTACCAATCACAAGTGGAATCACTTCAATTGACTAACTATGCACTGAGAAATAAGTTTAGCAAAAATATATCTACCCCCGACTTTTCAGGAACTCTGCAGACAAATACCAGTGTGCACCTCGATTTGATTTTCTCCCAAATGGCTGAATGGAATCCTTTGAACTTTTGTATGCTTGTAGTAGACTTTGATCTGGTTCCAATGAGCTATAGAACTCTTGATTTGGTTCAGTAGATCCAGAGCAATGCCTCTTTGAAGTTGACAGACTTGGAGTAGGTGACTCAGACAAAACAGAGATGATGAATGTATACTTCTATTGATAAATGTGTTTGTACAATCTCATTAGCTTGCCAAGCAGAGCTAGATGAGGTATTGTGGTGTTGGCTATGGAGTAACCTTCACACACAATGAATTACAAAGAGATTTAGCCTCGGGAAGTGAGCTAGAGTGAGAGTATCCCGCGACTCTTTCATTACATGCTTTATAGGAATTTGATCTTCTTTTGAATTTGAATTTCAAACTTAGGCTCCCTTGAATCTCTCCTCTAAAAGTAGGGAGATATTCTCTCTATCTCAACAATCAAAAATCCACGACTCTAGTGGTAGGTAAGTGACTTAAGGTGATTACAACCAACTGATAAGTCACTTAGACTTTTACAAGGAGTAAAGAAGTAAGAACATATAAGCATATGTTCACATGAGCCTTGCTTTGAGTGAAGCTTTGATAAACCTTTATCCATGCTAGTCTTTAATGAGTCTAAGGGTCCAAGCCAATGTGTGTAGGCTTGTTTGCACCAACAGCTCCCCCTCAAGCCAAACACTTTGGCTTAAGTCTTCTTCTTCATTCTTCAATTACTTCCTGCAATCCAATCATAGATTTGAATCTTCCTAGCTTGGTTCCATCCAATGCCTTGGTAAGTAAATCTGCACATTGCATATTAGTAGAAACATATGTCAATTGAATCTCTTTACTTAACAATTTCTCTCTCACATAGTGGTAATGAACCTCTATGTGTTTGGTTCTGGCATGATAAATTGGATTTGCTGCAAGGTGAAGAGAGCTAGTGTTATCTCCAAATATAATAGGTGGTCTTGTGAATAGACCTAACTCTGTATATAGAAGCTTCAACCAGATAGCTTCTTGAGTAGCATTTGCAAGTCCTCTATACTCTGCTTCAGTGGATGATAATGCCACTGTAGGTTGCTTCTTAGCTGACCAAGAGATAGGCTTATCTCCTGCAAAACAAATGTACCCTGAGGTGCTCCTCCTATCATCCTTGCATCCTGCCCAATCTGCATCTGAATAGACTTTAATATCAATGTCTGATGTGTAAGGAAAATACAAACCATGACTTTGAGTTCCCTTGAGGTACTTCAAGATCTTCTTTGCTGCCTCTAGGTGAGGTATTCTAGGTTTGTGCATGAATTGACTAAGCACACTTACTCCATATGCTATGTCAATTCTTGTCAAGGTAGCATAGTTCAAACTACCCACAATACTTTGATATCCTGTAATGTCTTTGAGTTCTTCTCCTTCATGAGCACTTAGCTTTTGATTAACCTCCATTGGAGTAGTAGATACCTTAGCATCCTGCAAGCCAAACTTCTTGACCATATCCTGTACATACTTCTTTTGAGTAATGTATATACCTGAGTTTGTGTAGATCAACTCAAGACCTAGAAAATATTTTAGTAATCCAAGATCACTAATCTTGAATTCTTTCATCATCTGACCCTTGATGTGTCTAATCCCATTGACATCATTACCTGTAATGATGATGTCATCAACATAGACACATAAGTAGATTACCTCTGTACTACTTCTCTTTATGAATAGAGAAGTGTCTGCTTTGCTCATCACAAATCCTTGGTCTTGGAGGTAGGTGGTCAATCTGTAGTTCCATGCTCTAGGTGCCTGCTTCAAACCATAGAGAGCCTTCTTCAACTTACAAACATAATGTACCTTTCTTGGATCTTCATAGCCAGGTGGTTGTGACATGTAGACTTCTTCAGATATCCATCCATTTAGGAATGCATTCTTCACATCCAATTGGTACATGTTCCAATTCTTGGATGCAGCTACACTCACCAATACTCTGATAGTTGGCATCTTGGCCACAGGAGAAAATGTCTCCTCATAATCAATGCCTTGGGTTTGTGCAAAACCCTTGGCTACCAACCTAGCTTTGTACCTGTTAATTGTCCCATCTGAATTCTTCTTCAATTTGTAGATCCATCTGGATCCAATTACCTTCATAGTCTCCTTCTTGGGTACCAAGTCCCAAGTATCACTCTCTTTTAGGGCTTCTATCTCCTCATTCATTGCTTCTCTCCATTCTGGCTTTGTAATTGCTTCTTCATAGGTACCTGGTTCTTCATTCAACAAATCTTTTGCAAGGTATACAGAATGTTTAGTTACAAGTGATGTGTCATACCCAAATCTGATAGGTTTCTTCTTCTCTCTCTGAGATCTTCTCATAGCTTGAGTGGAAGTTTCTGCCTTGTCCTCCAATTGCTTCATCTTCATCTTTCCTTTGGATTTCCAAGCCTTGAACTCTTCAAGGTTGATGGTATCATCATCTGAGCTTGAATCTTCTTGCTGAGTTGGCTCTTCCTTGGTAAGCTTTGGAAAATCTTCCTCCATGTCATAAGGTAGACTCACTTTCCTGCATTCATTCTCATACCATGAGTCATTCTCATCAAATATGACATCTCTGCTTACCTTGAACCCTTTGTTTGTGGGGTTGTAAAATCTGTATCCTTTTTGGTTCAAATCATAACCAATGAAGATACATTTCTCTGCCTTTGGGTCTAGCTTTCCTCTTACCTGTGAGGGAATATGCACATATGCTACACATCCAAAGATTTTGCAATGATCTAGAGAGGGTCTCTTACCATGCCATGCTTCATATGGTGTCATGCCATCAAGTGATTTGGATGGCAACCTATTGATGAGATAGGTGGCAGTGGACACACTCTCTGCCCATAGGTAATTTGGCAACTTTTTCTCATTGAGCATAGACCTAGCTGTTTCCACTATAAGTCTATTCCTTCTTTCTGCTACCCCATTTTGTTCAGGTGAGTATCTGGTAGTGATCTCCCTCTTGATGCCTCTTTCTTGCAAGAAATCTTCAAACTCATTGGAGAAGTATTCTCCTCCACCATCTGATCTTAACCTCTTCAAGCTTCTACCTGTTTGATTCTCAACAAGTGCAAGATACCTTTTGAAACAATTAAACACTTCATCTTTATGCTTCATAAAGTACAAAATGGTCCATCTGCTATAGTCATCAATGAAGGACACATAATACCTTGAACCAGAAATGGAAGGGTCCTTGCTAGGTCCCCAAACATCTGTGTGTACCAAGTCTAGGTAGTCTTCATGCATGAAACCTTTTCTTGAGTAGGGTAATCTGTGAGACTTACCAAATTGACATGATCCACATTTGTAAATCATGTGTTGCTTGGATACATTAGGTATCCCAAGCACACACTGATCCCTGCACATTTGCTTGATAGTCCTTTCACCTATGTGCCCTAGTCTTTTATGCCATATCTCTAACTCTGAGAGTGTCTGATCCTTATAGTTATACAAAGCAATATTTTTTGTATCTTCTAGCTCAAATGTAAATAATCTACCTGATTTCTCCCCTTTGGCTATCCTCCTGAATCCTTGTTTTGGGTCCTCCACATATGCTCCATGTTGTGTGAATCTGACCTGCAAACCTTTCTCCACAATCTGACCAACACTCATCAGATTCTTAGTTATTGTTGGTACATAGAGTACCCTGCTTAATAGGTTCTGATTACCATCACATGTCTTCACATTTCCAATTTTAACCACAGAGTGTTTAGTGTCATCACCTGTTTGTACCTGATGTTTGCCCTTGGGCTCTTCCAAATCAGAAAGCAATGCCACATTGCCAGCTACATGGTTAGAACATCCTGAGTCAATATAAAATAAATGATCATCATTTGTACCTATCTTTGAGGTCATATTCATGATCAATAAGGAGTCATCTTGCTCCTCTGTGTAGTTGTTGTAGTCTCTTCTATTTCTGAATCCACCTTGGTAGCTTCCATTGTGGTTGTTGTTGTAATTGTTGTTGTATTGGTTGTTGTACCCATTGTAGCTTTGATTGTGGTTGAATCTGCCTCTTCCTTGAGAGTATCCACCTCTTGAGTAGCCTCTTCCTCTCTGGTTTTTATAGTTCTTGTAACATTCATCTGTGGTATGATTGGACAACCCACAGATGTTGCAAGGTGATGAGTTGTAGGGTCTCCCCCTACCTGACTTACCTCCTCTGCCTCTTCCTCTAGATGACCTACCTCTCCCTGCATAATTGGCTTGAGAGGTAGAGCCTTCTTCATCCTGTTTCTTCTTGCCTTTATCTTTAACTTTCTTATCAGTAAAGAGAGCAGAGGGGTTATTACCTTTTGATTGATCTCCAGCCTTGGTGAACTTTGCTTCATGTGTAAATAATTGACCCATGAGTGTTGTGAGATCAGGGGTATGCATGTCCATGTAGAGGTCCATTGCAGTGGTGAAACTTTCCCACTTATCATCTGCCTTGAGTCCATTTGTCACTTGCCTGACTATTTGCTCCTCTTCAATTTCCTCTCCAATGCTTGCTAGTTGGTCTGCCACATCTTTGATCTTTGTCACATAATCTGAGACTGATTGCTTGGGCTGCTTCCTAAGTGTTGTGAACTCTATCCATAATTGATTCTTCCTAGCCCTTGTGTTGGAAGAAAAATAGTTTGACAAGGTTTCCCAAGTCTCTTGGGAAGTCTTACAGTTTCTTACATGAGGTAAAAGAAAGTCAGATATAGAGTTTAAGAGATAAGACCTTGCCAAAGCATCCTTTGCACACCATTGGTTAAGTCTTTCATGCTCATCCTTTGTAGGTAGTCCTCTAGTCTTGAATGAGGGCAACTCCTCATCTCCTGATATGTATCCAAATAGACTTCTCCCTTGTAGATAGGTCTTCATTCTCAGTGACCAAGCTTGATAGTTATTTCTGTCCAATTTGTCAATGAATGAAGGGAAACCATCACCCATGATTACCTTCTTTTGCTCTGATACCACTGTTGAGAGTGATGGATGGATGCTCTCAGGAAATTAGTTGGTGCTGCAAAACCTGCTTCACACCTGCCCTCTTTTCTTTCCAGATATGCTTAGTACACAAGTTTAGCTTCCTAATGACATAAAGAAACCATATATGTGCTTTGGAAATGATTTGGGTAATGACCAAATCAAAACAGATAACTTGGTACTTCACAAATCAAGCAAAAACTTTCTATTCCTGTAGTGATACCTGCTCAGACTTTTACTGAGTGTGTCCAGCACACTTAAAATTGGCACAATTCCTTTTGGGAGTAACAATGTACCTTAGTAAGCTACCAATCACAAGTGGAATCACTTCAATTGACTAACTATGCACTGAGAAATAAGTTTAGCAAAAATATATCTACCCCCGACTTTTCAGGAACTCTGCAGACAAATACCAGTGTGCACCTCGATTTGATTTTCTCCCAAATGGCTGAATGGAATCCTTTGAACTTTTGTATGCTTGTAGTAGACTTTGAGCTGGTTCCAATGAGCTATAGAACTCTTGATTTGGTTCAGTAGATCCAGAGCAATGCCTCTTTGAAGTTGACAGACTTGGAGTAGGTGACTCAGACAAAACAGAGATGATGAATGTATACTTCTATTGATAAATGTGTTTGTACAATCTCATTAGCTTGCCAAGCAGAGCTAGATGAGGTATTGTGGTGTTGGCTATGGAGTAACCTTCACACACAATGAATTACAAAGAGATTTAGCCTCGGGAAGTGAGCTAGAGTGAGAGTATCCCGCGACTCTTTCATTACATGCTTTATAGGAATTTGATCTTCTTTTGAATTTGAATTTCAAACTTAGGCTCCCTTGAATCTCTCCTCTAAAAGTAGGGAGATATTCTCTCTATCTCAACAATCAAAAATCCACGACTCTAGTGGTAGGTAAGTGACTTAAGGTGATTACAACCAACTGATAAGTCACTTAGACTTTTACAAGGAGTAAAGAAGTAAGAACATATAAGCATATGTTCACATGAGCCTTGCTTTGAGTGAAGCTTTGATAAACCTTTATCCATGCTAGTCTTTAATGAGTCTAAGGGTCCAAGCCAATGTGTGTAGGCTTGTAAGTATCATACCCATACCTAATAGGTTTCTTCTTTTCTCTTTGAGATCTCCTCATAGCTTGAGTTGAGGATTCTGGATTGTCTTCTAGTTGCTTCATCTTCATCTTCCCTTTGGATTTCCAAGCCTTGAATTCTTCAATGTTGATGGTGTCTTCATCATCTGAACTTCTGTCCTCTTTCTGAGTTGGTTCTTGCCTGATAAGCTTTGGAAAGTCTTCTTCCATATCATAAGGTAGGCTAACTTTCCTGCACTCATTTTTATACCATGAATCATTTTCATCAAATATGACATCTCTGCTTACCTTGAAGCCTTTGTTTGAGGGGTTATAGAACCTGTATCCTTTCTGATTCAAATCATAACCAATGAAGATACACTTTTCAGCCTTAGGGTCTAGCTTTCCCCTTACCTGTGAGGGAATATGCACATATGCAACACACCCAAAGATTTTGCAATGATCCAGAGATGGTCTCTTACCATGCCAAGCCTCATAGGGTGTCATTCCATCAAGTGTCTTTGATGGCAACCTGTTAATTAAGTATGTGGCAGTAGATACACTCTCTGCCCAAAGATAATTTGGTAGTTTTTTCTCATTAAGCATAGACCTAGCTGTCTCCACAATGAGTCTATTCCTCCTTTCAGCTACCCCATTTTGTTCAGGTGAGTACCTTGTAGTAATTTCCCTCTTGATGCCTCTTTCCTGCAAGAAATCTTCAAAGTCATTGGAGAAGTATTCTCCACCACCATCTGACCTTAGCCTTTTTAAATGTCTACCTGTTTGATTTTCAACTAATGCAAGATACCTTTTGAAACAATTAAATACTTCATCTTTATGTTTCATGAAGTACAAGACAGTCCATCTGCTATAGTCATCAATAAAGGACACATAGTACCTTGATCCAGATATGGATGGCTCCTTGCTTGGTCCCCAAACATCTGTATGCACCAATTCCAAATAATCTTCATGCATAAAACCTTTCTTGGTATAGGGCAATCTGTGTGACTTACCAAATTGACAAGCCCCACACTTGTATATCATGTGTTGTTTGGATACATTAGGTATCCCAAGTACACATTGATCCCTACTCATCTGCTTTAAGGTCCTCTCTCCAATGTGACCTAATCTTTTATGCCAAATCTCCAATTCTGATAGGGTTTGGTCTTTATAGTTGTACAAAGCAATATTCTTAGTGTCTTCAAGTTCAAAGGTAAACAATCTACCTGATTTCTCTCCCTTGGCTATCCTTCTGAATCCATGTCTTGGATCCTCCACATATGCACCATGTTGAGTGAACCTGACCTGTAGACCTTTTTCAACAATCTGACCTACACTCATCAGATTCTTGGTGATTGTTGGAACATACAACACTCTGCTTAGTAAATTCTGATTACCATCACTTGTTTTGACATTGCCTACTTTAACAACTGAGTGTTTAGTGTCATCACCTGTCTGCACTTGGTGCTTGCCTTTGGGTTCTTCCAAATCAGAGAGTAAGGCAACATTTCCAGCTACATGGTTAGAGCAACCTGAATCAATATAGAACAAATGATCATCATTGATACCTAATTTAGATGTCATGTTCATGATCAACAAGGAATCATCTTGATCCTCTGCATAATTGTTGTAATCCTTCCTATTTCTGTATCCACTTTGATAATTGCCATTGTGATTGTAGCTATTGTTGTAATTATTGTTGTAGCCATGGTAGCCTTGAGATTGATTGAATCTGCCTCTGCCTTGAGAGTATCCTCCTCTTTGGTGACCTCTTCCTCTTTGGTTCTTGTAGTTTTTGTAGCATTCATCTGTAGTATGGTTAGACAAGCCACAAATATTGCATGGAGATTGATTGTAGGGTCTCCCCCTACCTGACTTACCTCCTCTGCCCCTACCTCTAGATGATCTACCTCTCCCTGCATAGTTTGCTTGGGAGGTAGAGCCTTCTTCATCAACCTTCTTGCTTTTACCCTTGTCTTTAGTCTTCTTATCAGTATATAGGGCAGAGGGATTGTTACCTTTTGATTGCTCTCCATTCTTTGTGATCTTTGCTTCATGTGTAAAGAGTTGTCCAATCAGAGTTGTTAGATCAGGTGCTTGGATGTCCATGTACAAGTCCATTGCTGTGGTAAAGCTCTCCCACTTGTCATCTGCCTTTAGTCCATTGATCACTTGTCTGACTATTTGCTCTTCCTCAATTTCTTCTCCAACACTTGCAAGTTGATCTGCAATGTCTTTGACTTTGGTGACAAAATCTGAGACACATTGTTTTGGTTGCTTCCTAAGAGTTGTAAACTCAATCCATAGCTGATTCTTTCTGGCCCTTGTGCTTGATGAAAAGTATGTTGACAAGGTTTCCCAAGTCTCTTGGGAAGTTTTGCAATTCCTTACATGAGGTAGAAGGAAATCAGAAATAGAGTTTAGAAGATATGACCTTGCCAAAGCATCTTTAGCACACCATTGGTTGAGCCTCTCATGTTCATCCTTTGTAGGTAGGCCTCTGGTCTTGAATGAGGGCAACTCCTCATCTCCTGATATGTATCCATACAAGCTTCTCCCTTGTAGATAGGTCTTCATTCTTAATGACCAAGCCTGGTAATTATTTCTATCCAATTTGTCAATGAAGGAAGGGAAACCATCACCCATGATTACCTTATTTGCTCTGATACCACTGTTGGAAGTGATGGCTGGATACACTTAGAAGATCAAGCTGGTGCTGCAAATCCTGCTTCACACCTGCCCTCCTTTCTCTTCAGATATGCTTAGTAGACTCCTTGAGCTTCCAAATGACACCAAGAAACTATATATGTGCTTTACAAATTAATTGTGTGATAACCAAATCAAAACAGATGATTTTGAACCTTCACAAGTCCAAAAAACTTTCTATTCCTGTAATGATACCTGCTCAGTCTTAAGCTTAGTGTGACCAGCACACTTACAATTGGATTAATTCCTTCTGGGAGTATTAAATTAACTTAACAAGCTACCATTAGCAAGTTAAATCACTCCAATTGATAAACTATGCACTGAGAATGATCTTTAGCAAAATCAGAGACACCCCCGACTTTTTAGGATCTACATAGAAAAATACCAGAGACTGCTTCGTCTGCAATTTCTCCCAAATGGCTGAATGGAATGACTTGAAACTTTGTAGTGTGGTAGAATACTTTGAGCTGGTTCTAATGAGCTTTGAATCATCCAATTTGGTTCAGTAGATCTTGAGATATGCCCTGTTGAAGTTGACAGACTTGAGGTAGATGACTCAGAGAAATCAGAGTTGAGAAGTATGAATGTATCTATTGATTAATGTAAATGTACAAGCTCATTAGCATGCCAAGCATAGCTAAATGAGGTGTTGTGGTGTAGGCTAAGATGTAGCACTATCACACACACAGATACAGAGGTAGAATGCCTCGGGAAGTGAGCTCAATGAGTGAGTGTTACCCGCGAGTTTTTTCCTAGTCTTTTTATAAGGTATCACTTGAGGTTTGAATTTCAAATTCAAATGTAGGCTCCCTCAAATCTCTCATCTAAACATATGGAGATATTCTCTCCATTCATACCTTCCAAATTCCACGACTTTTGAAGGTAGGTGTGTTTACAAGAAGTCATATTGACTTTTACATGAGGTAGAAAATAACTAAGCATAGGCATGTGTTCCTATGCTCTTCCTTCAAATGAAGACTTCATGAATTAATCCAAACTCTTGTAAAACCTTCAAGATTGATATCCAATGCTAAGCTATCAATGTCCAATCTTTATGTTGAGTCTTCAAGGTACAAAACAATGCCAAGTGTGAAGGCTTGTTTGCACCAACAATGTCAAAGGTGAAGGTGATAAAAGTGCAGGTCAAGCAATGTATTCAAAGGATAAGAAGAAGAATAGCAAAGGGAAGCAACAAGAAAATGAAGACGAAGGTACAACTAGCCAAGCTAACTTCCTAAGAGGAAGAGGAGGTGGAAAAGGTAGAGGAAGATGCAGAAGTAATAAAGATGGAGTCAAAGCTTGCTGGATTCGTGGTAAGACAAATCACTTAGCTCATGATTGTTGGTATAATACTTAGAATAATGGTGGATATAATTAGAACTTTAATTCAAGAGGAAGAGGTGGTAGAAATCAAAGAGGTAATTTCAGAGGTAGAGGTAGTAGAGGTTATTTTGGACGAAATGCAGGTAGAGGATTCCAAAGCCAACAATACAACAATAGCTATTACAATTATGCTTCACATCAGAAGGAGGATTCAACATTGATAATGAATGCAACTTGTGAAAGGCAAAGTGAAGACCAGTTAGTTTTCGACATTGACTTAGGGTGTAGCAATCACCTGAGTGGCAACATAGCTTTGATGACTGATTTGGAGAATAAGGTAACTAATCATGTAGTTCAAACAGGTGACAATACAAAGCACAATGTGAAGTCAATTGGATCAGTGAAGGCCAAGGATGGAAGTACTCTCTTGAGTAAGGTTTTGTATGTTCCTACAATTCCAAAGAATCTGATAAGTGTAGGACAAATTGTTGAAAAAGGTTATGAAGTTAGGTTCACTAATGAAGGAGTTTTTGTGGAAGACCCTAGAAATGGGTATAAACAAATTGTTTCACGGAAGAAAGAAGGAAGATTGTTCACATTGAAGATTCAAGGTAATATTGGTCATGCCTTGTTCACCTATGAAGGGCATAAGATCTCTGAGTTAGATCTTTGGCACAAAAGGCTTGGACAATTTAATGAAAGAGGTATTAAAGATATGGTTAACAATGGTTCAGTGCTTGGATTGCCTAATGTTGCAGGTCAACATATGACATACAGATGTGAGGCATGTCAATTAGGTAAGGTTCATAAGAAATCTTATTCCAAGCATGGTTTTATGTATTCAGAGAAGCTTGAATTGGTACACAGATGTGTGGGGACCATCAAAGGATTTTAGTATCAATGGTTCAAGGTATATGTGATTTATGTTGATGATGCTACCAGATGGATCACTATCTATGTGATCAAAGATAAATTAGAGGTATTCAATACATTCAAGCATTATCATGTGTATCCAGAAAGAATCACAGGTCAAAAGTTAAAGAGACTAAGATCAGATGGAAGGGGAGAGTATTTCTCTAATGAGTTCACTGATTACTTGTGGAATGCAGGTATAGAAAGGGAAGTTACTTGTGGGTACTCTGCTCAACAAAATGGTGTGGCTCTTGTTGAGTTTGCAATGATGAAGGAGAAAAATTGCCCAAATTATTTGTGGGTTGAGGCTGTAAATATAGCTACATATTTGGTCAATAGATTACCATGTAATCTTTGCAAGGTATGACACCATATGAGACATGGTGGGGTAAGAGACCTACTCTAGATCATTGCAAAGTATTTGGATGTTTAGAATATGCATATGTGCCATCTCAATTGAGGCACAAATTGGAACCTAAAGCTGAAAAAGTATGTGTTCATTGGATATGATGATAAGCAGATGGGATACAGGTTGTGGATTCCATCCACAAAACAATTCCTTGTGTTAAAGGATGTTACATTTGATGAGCAAAGTACTTGGTATGCAGGTACAATCAATATTTATGCAGGTAATGAAGAAGTTATGAATCAAAAGAAAGGTAAATCAAAGGTTCATATATTTGATGAAGATGAGAACAATCAAGTACAGGTTGAAGTTGAAGAAGTACCAAGGTTTGATCCAGAATGTGATGAACCAGAAACCTCAAGGAGTGGAGAACTCAGGAGGTCATCAAGACACAAATGGCAACCTACAAGGTATAGTTATGACACTTCTTTTTTGGCTACCAAAGATTATGCTTATATGATAAAGGCAGATGAAGACCCTTCTACATATGAAGAGACAAAAAGTTAGGAAAATTCGGAGAAAGCTATGCAGGAAGAGTATGATGCATTGATGGAGAATGACACATGGGATTTGGTTCCTAAACAAAATAGTCAGAAGATCATTGGATGCAAATGGGTCTACAAGACAAAGAGGTTTGCAGATGAAAGTGTGTCTAGGTATAAAGCTGGACTTGTTGTGAAAGGATTTGCTCAGACATATGGTATAGATTATGATGAAATTTATAGTCCTATGGCAAAGATGACAACCATCAGGACACTCATAGCTATTGCTGCATGTAAAGGTTGAAAATTATGTCAATTAGATGTGAAGAATTCTTTTCTAAATGGTTATATTTTAGATGATGTTTTCATGGAGCAACCACAAGGATTCACAGATGAAAGGTATCCAGATCATGTATGTAAGCTCAAGAGAGCTTTGTATGGTTTAAAGCAGGCCCCAAGGGCATGGAATTATAGACTTGTGAAGTTCTTGAAGGACCTTGGTTTTCAAGTATCTAAAGCAAATAGTAGCTTGCTTGTTAAAGCAAGTGATGATGGGTTCATTTACATGTACATATATGTTGATGATATAATTCTTACAGCTACAGATGAGAAAGGAATTCAAAGCCTAAAGAAGCAAATGGAGAAAGAGTTCAAGATTAGTGACTTGGGAGATTTATCATATTTCGTGGGCATGGAGATCTCCTACACTCAACGTGGAGTTATGTAACTCAAGAAAGGTATTTGAAAAACTTTTTGATCAAGTTCAAAATGGATGATTGCAGGGTAGCACCTACTCCAATGGAGGTGAATCACAAATTCAGCAGATATGGAGGAGAAGAATTCAAGGACATGAAGCTATATCAAATTTCGGTTAGTAGTCTGATATATGCTACATTAAGTAGGCCTGACTTGTCATATGCAGTTGGAGTATTATCTCAATTCATGCATTGTCCCAGGAAAGAACATTGGGTTGCAGGACAAAGAGTGTTGAGGTACATTAAGGGTACACCCAAAGAAGGTTTGTATTATGGTTTTACATCAGATACAAACATTAAGATATATAGTGATACAGATTGGGCAGGTAATCCTGATGATAGGAGATCAACTTATGGATACTTGTGTTATGTGGGAGATAAGTTAATTTCATGGTGTTCAAAGAAGCAACATACATTTGCTTTACCACCCAGAGAGGCTGAGTACAAAGGTATGGTTGAAGGTGCAAAGGAAGTGATATGGCTTAAGACTCTTACGAAGAGTTTTGACATCATTCAGAGTACACCCACTATTCATGGAGATAACATGAGTTCATTGTATTTAGCTGCTAATCTTGTTTTTCATGCCAGGACTAAACACATTGAGATTCAGTATCATTTTCTAAGAGAGAAGGTGATGGACAAGGAGATTGAAGTCATACATACTTCAACAAAAGATCAGATAGCTGATATGCTAACCAAAAGCTTGGATGGACCAAAGCTACAAAGATTCAAAGACATGACAGGTATAAAGAAGATAGAGAAAACCTCAGCTCTCTCATCCAGATATAAAACTTTTCAGTAATGAAGAAAAGTTGCACCCGATATTTCTATGTATTCTCCTTTTGTGCTTGATCATTTCAAGAAACCTTTTGTAGCTGTCTAATTCCATAGTTGATGAGTCTAACGTTAAATTTTGAGAGCCTAATTGTAAAGAGGCTTCGAGAATTATGCTTAGGAACATTCATATGTGAGGAAGTGTTGAGTGTCTTCTGAAACAAGCACAAACCCGATGATCAAAGAAATGGTCAATTCTCAATGCACAGTGTAAAGTTCTGCACAATTGAGGAGTCAAAATCTAAGTTGGAAGGTAAGCCATCTATGGCTAAAAGCATTTGCATAAACAGATTATAGTTTGGGAGAACCAAGCTTTAGAAGTTGCAGGTGTCAAAGTCGACTGTTATGAACTACAGTTTTAGACATAGGTGACTTGTTGAGATTATTTCTCAAGATCTACTGAGTCTTTTGGAGTGATTTAACTTGGAGGAGGTGCGCAAACTATAGACAACACATTATACAAAGTTTTATAAAAAAACTTTACACATTTGATAATTCATTGAGTGAGTTATGTGCAATAGACTTTCTGTGTAGTCATCTTCTTCACAGTTTGTTCAAAATTTTGGTAGTTGAGCATTGATCCTCCAAATTGGTAAAGTTTTAAGTTATTCTTGATATAGAGGTGCTCTAACTTCAAAGATAACTTGTTCTTTTGGAGATTAACACTCTCCATATATATATATATATATATATATATATATATATATATATATATATATATATATATATATATATATATATATATATATATATATATATATATATATATATATAAGAGAAAACATGTGCGATGATGCAACTTAATTCGTATTAATTTGAACTTTTGTATTCTCTCTCATTGTGTAAGAATGGACGAAAGAGAAGACAACGAATCGATCGAGTGAAATACACTTACCATGGTGTCAGCATGCACCCCAATCTCAGAGGTTTTCTTGGAATACTCAAGTTTCCCCCATTTTTAAATGTATGCTTTGAAGATATCAAAGAGTTTTCTTTTGAGTAGATAATATGTGTACTTATAGCGTATGAATGCATTTGTACTTGAAGCATTTTGCTAATTACTGATGTGTAGGTGCTCTTGTAACTAGCATTAACGTGATTGTAAGTTAGGAGTATATTTTTATGATGATTAATTCCTTATAACAACTATTAGAAAATCTGTAATATCCTTGATAAGGTTCTGATCCATGATGAAGTATATTCCAAAATATGTGTTTCAAATCTCCATTTCCTTTGAACCAAAATATATTAGTAATAGCTATAGAGATGGCCATAGCGATGGATTAAAATAAATTGTGAAAAACTAATGGCGGGAGAAATATCCTTGGAATTGAGGTAGGAGATAGTGAAATTTTTATCTTGAGTTGTGGTGGCAGGGAGGCGTACCAAGGTGAGCATATGGATGCCATATGGAAGGGAAACAATAGAGGAGATAAGGTAGAGAGAGAGAGAGAGTAGTTCTCTCTAAACATGCACATAGATAAAACCTGAAATTGTGCCTTGTATTTATAGTGAGCAAGTGCTTTGATTTATACATAAACAAGTCGCTCTTTGAAACATCGGAGAGTGGATAGTGCAATCCATAAGGATTGCACTTATCAAGAGTGTGTTCATATGAAAGCTCATAGCTAGCGATCCCCCCTGCCTTGAGCTTGATTATTCAAATAGCTCTTTGGGAAATTTCCTTCCCATGTACAAAGAAGGTGGTACAAAGAAGGTGGTACAATTTCTATATCTTTCCTTCCACAAACTCATGGGTGGTACAAATCCTTCCCTATAAATATGAGGATGATACAAAGAGATTGAAAGGCTTATAACATTTCTTTGTTGTCATCATCCTTATTTTATTTTCGTTCTTATTGATGATGTTCATAATTCCATTCTTTGCCTTGAGCTTCTTGCTTTGACTTGCAGTTGGTTGTTGGCATATTGGTCACTTTGTTGTAGGTACTCAAGAAAACTTGTTAATAAAAAAACAAGGTAGAAATAACATGAAGAAGGTCCTTCCCACTTATTAGTTGAGGGGTGTCTAATTCCCACACATATTGTGAAATACAACTTGAAAAATTATTTACAAAATATCTAGCTCAAAGCTAGATGTCTATGAGTTATTACAAGTTATATAGGCTTTTTGGCATTCTTTTATCTTGTGATGGCTTTCAAAAGAATACAATAATTTGGTTTGTGCATCACAAATAAAATTCAACTGAAGTGACAAATCAAAGACATTTTGGTGGGGCTATGCTGGTAGTAAGCACTCTCCATTTTTCCAACATACATTAAGTTAAACATAAGGAACTGGCCATTCTTGTAATGGTGATGCTGGGTGCTTTTTGTGATGTATATAGACATATATGCCCTTCACAATAGTTGGGAGAGGAATGTGTTAAACCTTGTATGATATATCACAACTTCAGAACCTACAAAACGTTATCAAGACCACTCGACAATGTGAGTAATGATGGACAGTGTACAGAGATGAGAGGGTCTTGGCAGCTGTACACCAGCCTAGATAGCTCAATGGAACCCTAATAGACTCCTTAATGTTTTACTCACAGCTCATAGCCTGCTAGCAATTGGCCTCACACCTTTTTCACACATTCAAATGAATGGTTGAGTGAACTATACAAAGTTGTCTCATGAATTTAGGAGGCCGATACTTAGAGCAATGTGCATAAGAAGTCAAGGGGGTAGTCCCAACCTTTTAGGAAGAAGATGATACACAAACAAAATCACCTTGATTTACTCATAAATCAAGTTCTATGTATCAAATGACTATGAAACTTTGTAAGCATGCTTATCATAACCTTTCCTTTGTATTTCAATCAATAGGTTGGAAATTAATACACACACATAGAGAAATGACTCAAAGAACGCGATATAATTTACTCAATGTACTATGACATTGAACAAAGAAACATATAACAATGAGAATGAAGTATACATGTATTGCTAATTGACATATGATACAATGCGAGAGTGGGAGACTGCTATTTTTGAGGAAATACATAGATAACTAAAAAATAGAAAGAGTGGATGATAGAGAAGACAAAGAATGGACGATTGAGTGCAATACACTTATCATGGTGTTAGCATGCACCCCGATTTCAGAGGTTTTCTTTGAATACTTGAGTTTCCCCCATTTTTATATATATGATCTTAGGATATCAAAGAGCTATTTATTGAGTAGAAAATATGTGTCCTCACAGCATATGAATGCATTTTGACCTGAAGCATTGTGCTAATTATTGATGTGTAGGTGCTCTTGTAACTAGAATTAATGTGATTGCAAGACAAGATAACAAAGAGAAGTCAAATTTGCACCAACGCAACTCCAATCAGAATTGTAAATTCGGTGATTTTTTAGGAGTATATTTTTATGATAATTAATTCCTTGCAACAAGTATTAAAAAATCTCTAATATCATTGATAAGGTTTAGATCCATGATTGTTGATATATTTTGGTAGTGATGTGTGTGAACACACTAGGACTGCTAGGGCACTTTTGTCCCCTCTTTAGGAGGTATTTTTTTTCCCGGCTTGTATATATGCCTCTAACCCTAACGGGTTACTTATCTTTGTACATTCTTGTGGTAATACATTCAGTATTGTGTGTTGTGCTCCAAGCTTCTTCTTCTTCCTTGTGTTGTTTGCGTGCTTCCATAGACATCTAATTCCAACAATTGGAATCAAAGCAGTTTGTCCCTTCATCTAGGGCATCATCGATACCCTTCCGGTCATAGTCTCAAAATTGCACAAAATTTGGTCAGCATACACAAGGCAATCTGAGCTCGTTTTTGCCTCTGAATGCTCTATCACAATGCTTGTGCAGGCCATTTCATCTTTTTGTGCCAAAGGGGTATACAAGTTTTGGTTCGCCAGTATAAGCATCTCGAAGTCATACACAGGTCTAGTAGAACTGGTTTAGGTAGTTCTATTCAACCTTTTCAGATACAACCATTTTTTTGCATCAAGGTGTTTTAGTCAATGGCCATGGCTAAAAGTAGTGATCTACTTTGTATGCTGGTTGTTGAGGATAACTTGGATGGTACGAAGTACCCATTGTGGGCTTGTATGATGCATCATGTATTGTTTGCAAAAGGACTATGGAATATTGTGTAGGGTGTTGAAAGACATCCTGTTACACCTACAAATAGAGATACTGCAAATACAGGTACTGAAGCTGATGCAGATGGCATCGAAGATGGTGATATTATTCAAATTCTTGTTCGTGTTGTGGTTTTTACCGCACCTACTGTAGAGCAAATTTGTTGGGATGGCAGATATGCAGAATAGCTAAGGATGCTTGGGATACACTTACCACATTATACCAAGCTAGGAATGAGGCTAGCATTGCTTACCACAAAAAACAATTGGGGAGTTAGCACATGAATGAAGGTGATTCTATGGATAATTTTTTGACAAAGATCAAGGATTTAAAGGAACACTCGATTTCTGTTGATGAAGTCCTTCCTGATAGCTCACTTATGCAGATCGTTCTGAATGGTCTTCCCAACTCATATCAGAGTTTTGTCGCTACTCTTCGTTTGATGATGAAAGGCAATCCAAACAGCTTAACATTTGAAGAGTTAGTTTTTATTATGTTGCAAGAAGATCACTCCAGGCAAAACACGTCTATTATGCATGTTGTAGATGAAGCTTTCCTAGCTAGTCAGAAGGGCAAAGGAAAATGGAGCTCTTTTAATAGTAAGCAAAAATCTAGTAATTCTGCACATTCGAAGAAGGAAAACAAAGATGAGAAGAAATTAGAAAAACAAAAAATATTTTGTAAATATTGTAAAGCAAATGATCATGTCATTAAGAGTTGTCCAAAACTAGCTACTAAAGAGGCAAAGAAGAAAGAGTTCCGAACAGTTGTTGCAGAGGCCTCTACACAAAAAATAGAGTCTGCTAATCTTGTGCAGGATGAACAATGGGCGTTTACTATTGTTTGCAGTTTTGAACCATCTTCTCATGAGCAATGCATGTCTGTAGTAGACATAGATGTTTGGTACTTTGATAGTGGGGCGACCAAACATATTACCTTGTAGCACAATTTTTCCTCTTCACTCGAGCATGGCCCTATAGGGAATACTGTTACAAGTGCCAACAACTCCTTTTATCTTGTTATGGGAGTTGGTAAGATCATTCTGACTACTACTGATGGGAGTTATTTTACATTGTCTGATGCTTTACTTGTGCCACGGATCAAGAAGGATTTTTTATTAGTTTTGGGCTTAGCTAGGATTGGTTTGGTTGTGAAATTTATTGATGATAGATGTATAGTTCATGATCTATCAAATGGTGATGTGATTATTACTTCTGGCATTTTATCTCGTGGGTTGTATAAGCTCATAGATTATGAAAAATTTGTGAATGATTCAACATGTACAGTAGATGATTCTCAGGTCATGTCAGATGCAAAGCTTTGGCATGCATCCTTTAGTCATCTGAACTTTGCTAGTTTGCTACACCTGTAGAAACTTGAAATGGTGTCCTCTTTGTCCAAACTTGAGGCACCCGATAAACATGTATATGAAGGCTGTATTTTGGGCAAAATGCAGTGTTTCTCCTTTACAAAAGATGGTTCAATTTGAGCTACTTAGAAATTGTAGCTTGTTCATGGTAATGCGTGTGGTCTTATGCAAACACCCTCTTTTGGAAACTATTTTTACTTCATGAGTTTCACCGATGCTTTTTCTAGGCATGCATGGGTATATCCATTGAAGGCAAAGTCGGAAGGTTTATGTGCTTCAAAACGTTTTTGGTTTTGGCTGAAAATCTATCGGCATGTAAAATGGGCACCCTCTATTTTGATCGAGGGGGGGAATATATGTCTTCTGACTTTAATGCATTTCTAGTTGAACGTGGGATAAAACATCAGTGTAGAGTGCCATATACACCTCAACAAAATGGAGTTGCTGAATATAAGAACACGTCACTCATGGAGATGGTGAGCTGTATGGTCAAGAGTCAAGCTTTACCACATAGTTTCTCGCTTGAGGCTGTTATGTGCGTAGCATATGTACTTAACAAGTGTCCCACTAAAGCACTGCAGTTTATCACTCCATATGAGGCTTGTCATGGTCGCAAGCCATCTGTTGCTCATCTGGATGTTTTTGTTTGTTTGGCATATGCATTAGAGCCTGAACAACATCGCAGAAAATTGGATGATAAATCAGTAAAATGTATTTTTGTTGGGTATAGTTCTGAAAACAAAGGCTATCAGTTGTATCTGCATCCATTGACTAAATGCATAACAATAAATCATAGATTTACAAGATCTTCCAACACATGAACCTTAATGTACACACCTTAGGACTCAAAAATAGATCAGTGAGGGATAGAGAGAGATGAAATGAGATTTTAAATGTAATGGTAAGCTATGAGGCTCACCTACACTAACTTATATATGAATGTGAAATTACAATGTGTGTATATCATACAAACTGACAATATCTATATCTAGGCAAAAATAGGAACTAGAAACAAGAGATTGTGTGCCTAAAAGGTATGAAGAGTGTGTTTGTGTGAGAATATGGAGAAGAAAAAAGGTTTAGAATTGTTGTGCAACAAACCCAAATTTTTATCAATCTAAATAAAAAACGAGTGACCTGGCAAGTAAGAACGGAAATAAACTTGCTAGTCATAGTAAATCAACAATTGATGTTGATGGTAAGCTCACAGGATCTCCTCGAAATAATCACCAAGTTGTAGAACACAACTCCTCCAAGAGTATAATAACTCCTCCTCCAAGATGGCCTCCAAAATCTCCTCCTAGCTTGAGAAGATTGATCACCTCCTCGAAGTTCTTATCCAAGAGCTTGAGCTTGTTGAGTGATGCTAACAATGAACTAAAGCCCCTCTTTATATAGCTTATGAAGTGATCATCCAAAAGCTACTTCAAAAAAGTGAAGAACGACGCCTGCAGAGGATTAAGGCAGCTCGACGAAGATGGATATCATCTCAGACAAAAGCGAAAGAAGAAGAGACCAAGGCGCAAAGCAGACGTAACTAGGAACTGCGCAAATTCATGGATTGCTAGCCAGCGGTGATGGGTGACTATTCGTCTGAGTTATGGCTTCTTAAGACTACTTTCTTGTACAGAAAGAACACTCGAAGTCGTCGCACATGACTTCGTTTGGCAGGAGCAAGTAAAGCATTCCGTCTCTGCAGAACGTGATGTTGCTTTGTTTCTCTGAGGAGACGTGCTTTGCGACACATTAAAGTGTCGACGTCTGATAATCCTTTGAAGAAGAATGTTATGCCAGTGGTTGAAGGTGCCTTCCCACTGAGGTGACACTCGGGTCGTCTGACGAGTCATCTGAGGTGTCATCAGGAACTTCCGACAACGTCAATCTTTCCCGACGCTCTGCAGCTCCGAACTATCGCGATACTCATGTCTGTCGCGACACTCCGGGGGTCCGTGTCTGGTCTATCGCAACACACCGGGTGTCTGCCTATCGCGACACTCTAAGGGACACACCGCGTGTCCGTTTATCGCGATACCCTGGGGGTGCCTCGATCGCGACCCTTCGGGTGGCCGTCTATCGCGACACCGGGTTTTCACATATCTCGATGTGTCTATTGCGACGCGCCTGATGACCTGTCTTTCTTGATGCTCTGGGTGTTTTTCGAGACCGTCTGACTTTCTCCGGGTGGTAGTGGTGACTCGTCGGCGCTGTCTTCTCTCTCTAAGGGTTGTTTTTGGGCGCACGAGCTGTTATCTAGTGCAGGGTCCTGGGGCCACGATGCTGGCCGGCGCTCGTGTCAATCTTTATGTTTTTTTGGCATTAAAATCTTAGGAGTGTCTGCAACCGTTAAAGAGTTAATACTTTAAAGAGTTCAGAGTTAAAGATTTCCGAAATAAAGAAGTACTTCTATTCCTGCAATCGGCTCCCTCATTAGCTCGTTTTCTAAAATCCAAGTAGTAATTACAAGTTCCTTTTGGCCATGGATGTGGCTTCATCCTCTCTCGTGAAAAGTAATCGGGCCCCTCCCCCTGGGGAGACCGATATCCTGGCCGCTCTGCTGGAGGGGGGGTCGTGTGCCGCCCCTGCGGCATCCGAAAGTGTTGAATCCCCCATTGTTTCCCTCAGTAGACCCGCAGTTCTGTCTGCTCGAGAGGAGCTCAAGAAAGTTTGCCTCGTCGGCCAAGTGTTTGGCCCTAGGCCCCTGCTCGAAACTGTGCGACAATGGCTTCGAAAAGAGTGGTTCCCTCGAGGACTAATTGTTAGCAAATGTCAGTTCTTACCAGCGAGCCACATGCTGCTAGTCTTTGAAAATGAAGAGATGGCGTTCCAAGCCCTAAGCGTTGCACCTGGCAGTTCGGTCGGGCGACCCTGTGCCTATTCAGATGGTCCCCGGACTTTACTCCCGACAAATCGAAATCGCTTCGGTACCCTCTTTGGGTTGAGCTCCCTAACCTTCCTTACTTCTTGTACAACTTCGTGTGGGACATTGTCTCTCCTATCGGCAAGCCGCTGGCTTCACGCGAAGACATTGGTGGTCTCATCTATGAAGGTGCAAGACACTCATTCAATGCTAGGTGGCACCCCCAAATCTGTGTTGAGGCCGACCTCAGTTCGCCGCTTCCATCAATGATCAAAGTGGACATGGGCGAAGGAGATGTATGGGAGCAGGACATCACCTACAAAAACCTTCCCAACGCGTGCTTTCGTTGTGGCCAACAAGGTCACAGGATTAAAGATTGCCCTTTCAGGCAAAAAAACAAGCGATTTCAAGAAGCCTCCAAAACTGCTCAAGACAACATTGGCGATTTGACCCACTCGACCAAGGAAGGGGAAGGCAAGGGCCTCCTTAATCCACAAGCTGATGCTGATGGCTTTATTGAAGTTAGAAGAAGAAGGAAAAGAAGCCCTAGGGCCAACGGTGAGAGAAACAACCTGCCACTTACCCCCTATAGCAATTTGTATTGCAATCTAGGAAAGGAGATCAATGAGCTTGACTACCCAGGTGGGAAGCTACTTGAGGTAGACACCTACGACAAAGCCCTAGAGATCCCTGACAATAAAGAAACCCCCCAGGAGGGCTACACTACAAGCAAAGAAGATGGATTCACCACTAGTAACGAAGACAACATGGATAGTGAAAGTTCCATCATTGGATCGACGATCCCGGAAACGGTGCCGAGCACGGGGCCCAAGTCCCCCCAGCAAGGGGCATCCCGCAAAGGAAAACAGCCTATGGAGTTACCCTGGAAAAGCCCCCACAAGAACCGATTTCTAAGTCGGGATCAGATCCCAGCGAAAAAGAAAGATGAAACCAAGAGAAGAAAGGACAAAGCTCCCTCCCGCAAAGAGGGATCAATACAAAAATGATTGTCATCTCGCTAAATGCTAGAGGGCTAACCGACCCCTCAAGAGCGACCATCATTGGTCAATGGCTTCGCGACATTAGCTTAAACCCAGACTTTATATGTATTCAAGAGATTAAAATTGACGGAGAAGACCTCTAGAAACGGCTCAGATAGGTCTCCTCGGCCCATGTGTGGATCCCAACAAAGCACCAGCGGGGGTCTGGAGGAACGGTTATCGGTGTTAAACAACTCTGGTTTGAAAAGCTTGAGAACTCCATTGAAGATGTAAGTCACCGCTGGATTGCTGTTTCTTTTGGTGCTCCTCTTTGTGTTACTATGGTTTCTTTGTACGCCCCTAACGGGGATTTGGAGAGACTGAACACTTGGGCCTCCTTAGACTCGCTTCCCCACAACGTGCTTATATGTGGAGACTTCAACATGGTGGAGGACCCTATGGACAGATCGATGGGCAAGGGCAGGGTCATCGACAGTCGGGAGAAAGAAACGTGGGACATGACCAAACTCCACTTGGATTTGGTTGAATTCAAAGACTCGAATGGCTTTTCTTGGTCGAATCTCCAAGCGGGCGAGGACCTGAGGAAAGCTAGACTCGATAGATGCTACATCTCTCAGAGTTTTACTCATCAATGGGGCCACCCTACCATCACGCAACGCACTGACCTCACTATCTCTGATCACTACCCGATCGTTATCACTTTTCAACCTTCCAACAAGATCCGCAAGGCTCCGTGGTTCCATGCCAACGCAACCACCTTCTCTCTCCCCTCTGTCCATCAAGAAATTGCCGATGTGTGGAAGGTGGCGTTCGCCTCTGGCTTGGCCCTAGCCAAGTGCTGGAGAAGTGCGGTCGACAAGTCTCGTAAGATCATGATCAGAACTAAGAAGATGCTCGAGACTGTGCGGCGGGCTCGTAGGGAAGCTCTTTACCACAGACTCTGGCGGCTCGAGGAGGAAGTGAACAAAGGAAAACACCAAGCCCAGAAAGGTCTCCGAAAAATCAGAGCAGTGTTGAGATACGAGGAAGAAATACAAAGGAAAAACTTGCAAATCTTCTTCAAGGAGTGGTGGGCTGGCAAAGCCGACAAACCCACCAAAGAGATGTGCCGTATCCTTAAAAGGAAACACAACAGAGAATTGATCCCCCTACTGCTAGATCCACATGGCAATGTATGCAATTCGGAAGAAGATAATTTTGGCATCATCGAAGGGCACTTCACGAGACTCCTGGGAACCTCGAACCCCCTCTCCCACCATAGAAGGGACTGTATGGCTGCCATTTCTAGGGTTTTCCCCCGGAGGATACCACCCAACCTCCACTCCCTGCTTCATGCCCCTATCTCTGAATCAGAAATCATTGAGGTCATTGATGCCCTCCCTCTCGGTAAAAGCCCGGGACCCGACGGACTCACTAACGAGTTCTTTAAATCCTTCAAGCTGGTGGTTGCCACCCCTCTTCGGATGGTCTGGCAAGAAGCGCTAAAGTTTGGTGCTCTTCCTTCTTGTCTAAATAATGGAATTATCAAGTTGATACACAAGAAGGGGGAAAAGAACAAAATCGAGAACTGGCGGCCTATTACGATGCTCCAAACAGGATACAAGATCATCGCCAAAGTCATTGCCAACAGACTCTCGTGCCACCTGAGATCTTGGCTCAGTGAGGACCAAAAAGGTTTCATCAAAGGCACGTCTATCCTGGAAACCATTATGGATATTTGGGAAGGTATTCAATTTGCAAATGAGTCTAATCAAGATGTGGTTTTCCTCAAGATCGACTTTGACAAAGCCTACGACATGCTAGAATGGGACTATATTCTGCAGTCGCTCCAAGATCTCGGATGTAGTCAGAAATTCACCAAGATGATCGCGACCCTTCTCGGAAACGCAACGACCCAAATTAACGTTAACGGCAAACTTTCGAAGGCGATCCATCTTAGAAGATCTATTAGACAAGGGTGCCCTCTGGCCCCCCTTCTTTTTGCCATCGCCACTGAGGGGCTGAGCAGACTTGTGGCACATCATGTGGAGGCTGGCAATATCAAAGGCCTCCGGTTGCCTCACGACCACAGTCAAATCATCATGAGACTTTTTGCCGATGATATGAACGCGTTCGTTCACAATGATAATACCAGCCTGGAGACTTTCTGGAGGTGTCTTGCTACCTTTTGTGATGCCTCTGGATCCAAAATCAACCACTCTAAGACCGCCTTTAGGGCTATTGTGGGACATCATCCTGGCCTTCTCATTGATCATGGCTGTCAAATCATTCCGCAGGGCCAAATCTTTCGACTTCTTGGAATCCCCTTGGGGTTTGGCGTCTCTATGGAGCAGCGATGGAACTGGGTGTTGGCCAAACTCGAAAACAAACTTAACTATTGGAGAGGTATGCAAATCAATCTCGCTGGGCGTGCGATGGTTATCAACACGTTCCTCCTCTCTTCTACCATCTATTTCCTTTCTTGTTGGAGACCGAATGAGCAAGGCCTGTCCAAACTGAATAGTATTTGTAGAAACTTTCTTTGGACGGGCGATCATAACAGAAGGGGGGTGCCTAAAATCAAATGGGCCATCTGCACTAGCCCTAGAGATAGCGGGGGGCTTGGTATCTTGGACATTGGGTGTATGGCTAACAAACTGGCAGCCAAATGGATGATTAAGGCTTGGTGCAATAGGGAGGCCTCGTGGGCCAAGCTGATCTTCAGAAACAAGAATGAGTTGGCCCTCATGGGGTTCCCGAACTGGAAGAATCTTGACATCATGACCCTACTATTCTCGGTTTCCGATACATGGCATCCGGAGTGTGGAGTCGTGGAACATTCAAAATGCCAAGAAGTTATGGAACAAAGGATTCAAAAAATGGAAACACCTCTGGAAACATGACACCAACAGCTGGATCAACTTCGAGGATATTGACCCTCGCATAAACATCTCCTACGAAGAATGGAACACTTTGCAAAGCAGATGCCTCGCATGGGATCGTCACAAGACTCGCCTTCTCATGGGACACGACACACCGAACTCGCTTGGTCTCAAATGGCACAATGGAAATAGCCTACTCAAAATCCCGAACATCAAAGAGTCGGCGGACCACCAGATCAGCCTCAACAAGAAGTGGTGCCTGTCTTGGACGCGGCTTCGGTGGGACATGAAATTCATGGGTATCTGGCACCCCCTTATAGAGATTAAGAAGTCTGTCCTCTTATGGCAAATTCTTCATCGAGGAATTTGGACCAACCATAAGGCTAGCAAACTTTGTGGGATCCCTCCTTGGTGCAAACGCTGCCACCGGGCTATCGAAGACGTCCCACACATCTTCCTTACTTGCCCCAACTCCTACAGAATCTAGCAGACGGTTGGAATGAAAATCAGACTTCAAAAACAGCTTAGTTGGAAACAAGTCCTTTTGGGAGAAGCGATCGGCTGCTCTGCGACACTCTGGAACGCCATCAGAGGGGAAGTCCTGTGGAAAATTTGGCGGGAGAGGTGTGCTCATAACTTCGGCGATCCCCCCAGGGAGTGGTCGATTGAGAAATCACTATTCCTCCTTGGCAAAAGGATTGTTAACAGTAAGAAATCCCCCCCCTTCAGGCACCATCAAGTCCTCCTTGTGATCAACAACAAGCTCAAACCCAAGTGGGCCCCGCATGAGGGCGATGAGAGGGTGATTAACCTTCTCTGTAATGCAACCTAGGATTCAATCAAGCTTCCCCTGCTTTGTGGGATTTGGGGGGTCCCGTGGGCACTAGTCCCCTTCTATTGTACCTTTGTTTCTTAATTTAATTCAAGTCCCGGAGAGTAGGCTATTGCCGAACTTCCTTTATATTAAAAAAAAAAGCTACTTCAAAACGCTTTCGTCATCGATTAAAACAAAAGCTATCCAAAACTTTATCGTGAAAACCAAGTCATTATTCAAAAATCCTTAAAAAAAAAGCATCCGCTTAAATGATGAATCCCGTGTTGCATGAGAGAGGGATTGAACCCTTGTCATAAGCATGAGAATGCTTTCTCTTAGCCATGGCGCCATCGTTATTTTTGTTGTAAACAACACTATAAAAGGTGCATCATATACTTCTCTCCATCTCTTTTGGAACATGGACCATGGACCATAGGACATTGTTTCCAACAATCCCCCCTTCAATGTCACAATGGTACAAGGGTAAATAACCTACAAAACTTCTCACATCTGCAAATATCTCTTAGCTGATTTCCACTAAATCTTGAGCTGAATGTGTTCGAAGTTGTATAGTTGAGAAGCTACAAAGTGAATGTCATGTCGTGTATTACATAGATATATCAAGCAACCTATCACTTGAATATATAGTGTAGCTTCAAATCCTTCTGAATCTTCTATCAACTGTAATGGCACTTCCACATACATAGGTGTATGCTTAGGCTTAGAATATATCATCTCAAACCTTCCCAATAATTTCTCAATGTATTTCTGTAGTTTCATGTAGATACACTTATCTCTCAATATGAACTCAATCGTGGAACTTGTCATAATCATATCACCTTGTAGTGCATCTTGAACACTAGCTGGTTCATTCATAACTGAAGTAAGAGCTAAAATATTATGAATCTCAAAATAGTCTACTTAATTTACTTAGTGTTTTTGTGGTCTCTTAGTATGAATTCTAGTTCTTCCTGTGTGTTCCTATATACCACTATCCATTCATGTTTGATATAGCCACTTTGGCCTATTCCTGAAAAGTGGTGGTAGCTCTTTTGGTTCTTTAGTATCTCTTTCTTTTGGAACTCTAGAACCTTCTCCAACTTCATAAGTTGGAACTTCAAGAGGTACTAATGATGGACTTTGTACTGATGTAGGTAATGATATTCTCTCTTCACCTATATCTCTTAGGGTTTGAGAAGGTTCATCACCCCCCTTGTATGGCTGAGTGTAAGTATCCGAATTCCTTCTGAAAGATGCATAGTCATCTGCCTTTATGAAATCTGGAATCTCTTCCTTCTTATCATAAATTTGACTTTCTGCAATATATGCATTGTGTGAGAGTAGGATATCACCTATATCTGGAACATAGAATCTGTATCCTTTGCTTTCAAATGGATAACCAATAAAGACTTCTTTAATGGCTTTTACATCAAGCTTACCACCATCCTTCTTCTCAATGTGAACATAAGCTCGGGAACCAAAAACTTTGAAGTAAGTCACATTGGGCTTCTTCCCATAATAAGCTTCATAAGGTGTAAGAACCTTTAAAGCTTTTGTGGAGGACCTATTCAGAATGTGATTAGCTGTATGTACTACATCAAACCAAAACTTGGGAAAAAGCCTTTTGGATGACATCATACTATGCATCATCTCAACAAGTATCCTATTCTTTCTCTCTGCAACATCATTGTGTTCTGGCATGTAAGCAATAGTAAGTTGATGAGAAATACCTTGTCTTCAAGAAAAGACTTTAAGTATTTAGGCATGTACTCTTCTCCTCTATCACTTCTCAAAATTTGAATCTTTGACTGACTGCCATTTTCAACCATAGCTAAGAACTTCTTTAAAGTAGGAAAACCTCTCACTTCACTTTAAGACCGTAGATCCATGACTATCTTGAGAAATCATCAATGAACATAACAAAGTACCTAGAACCTTGAATAGAATCTATTCTCATTGGACTGTTCACATCTCAATGTATCATCTACAACCTCCTTGCAGCCATGATAAATCCATGTTTCTTGAAAGGTAGTTTGTGAAGCTTTCCTTCAAGACATCCTTCACAAGACTCTACTTCATCCGGTAAAGCAAAAGAAGGCAAACTCTCCACCATACCTTGATCTTTGATATGCTTGAGAGCTGTGTAACTGATATGACCAAATCTATCATGCCATAACTTCACGTTCTCCTTAGGTGTAGTAGACCTAGCAACATTAGCATGACTAATTTTTGACAAAACAAACATGCCACTTCTATTTTCACCTTGAAGTAGACAACAATCCTCATCAAGTGAGAGTATCTGACATGAATCTTTCTTAAAAGTTACTTTGTAACCATCGGATAAGAAAGTCGAGATAGAGAGTGAATTCTTCTTCATGTTTGGAACATAAAGAATATTAGAAATTGTGAAATTTCCACCTTTTCTTGACTTAAGATTCACTTCTCCAACACCAACAAATCTAAATCATGACCATCTACAATGGTCACTCTTCTACCGGAAGAGTTTGACAAGGAAGAAAATACGTTTTTGCAACCTATCATATGCTTAGTAGCTCGAGAATAAAAAATCCAAGGATTATATGAGATTGCATTTAACGATACCTAATTAACTTTCCTAGCAGGGTTTTTGCTATGATAGAGATTCTCTAACTCCAACCAAGCCTGTCGAGAAGTTCTGCAAGACCTGATCTTGGGTATAATATGCATCTTGACTCCCATAGCAATATATGAAAGTGCTTCTCCGACTTGTCTTGGCCTTGTATAAGTACCATTGGAAATATTCCATAAGTCCTTTGATACTAACAGATTCATCATCATAAAACTCCACATTTGATAATTCGACATCCCCTCACGCTTGTCTTCATTCTCAAGTCTATAGTCACTCGTCTTGTTAAGGGTGTATGTCAACTAGGCTCTGACACCAAATGTTGGTATTCTAAGATCTGAATACCAAATGTTGGAAGCTGAAGTGGGCCACACTAACAATAAATCATAGGTTTAGAAGATTTCCAACACAAAAACCTTAACATACACAATTTAAGACTCAAAAATAGATGAATGAGAGATAGAGAGAGAATAGATGGTATTTCAAATGTGATGGTAAGCTATGAGGCTCACCTACACAAAGTTATATATGAATGTCAAATTACAATGTGTATATATGATACAAACTAACAATATCTATATCTAGGCAGAAATAGGAACTAGATACAAGAGATTATGTGCCTAAGAGGTATGAAGAGTGTGTGTGTGAGAGAATATGGAGAATAAGAACTGTTTTGTACTATTGTAAATCAAACTCAAATTCTAATCAATCTAAATAAAAAACGAGTGATCTAGCAAGTAAGAACAGAAATATACTTGCTACTCACAATAAATCAACAATTGATGTTGATGGTAAGGTGGCAGAATCTCCTCCAAATAATCACCAAGATGGAGACCACAACTCCTCCAAGTTTATGAGAACTCCTCCTCCAAGATGGCCTCCAAAATCTCCTCCTAGCTTGCGAAGATTGATCACCTCCTCTAAGTTCTTCTCCAAGAGCTTGAGCTTGTTGAGTGATGCTAACAATGAACTAAAGCCCCTCTTTATATAACTTATGAAGTGATCATCCAGAAGCTACTTGAAAAAGCTTTCACCATCGATTAAATCAAAACCTATCAGAAACTTTATCATGAAAACATTGCTATTTGAAAATCCTCAAAAAAAGCATTCGTGAAAATGATAAATCCATTCTTGCGTGAGAGAGGGATTGAAGCCTTCTCATAAGCATGAGAATGCTTTCTGTTAGCCACACTTGAGAAACTGCAAACTGAATGTATTGTTGTGTATTACATAGATATATCAACCAGCCTATTGCTTGACTATATAGTGTAGTTTCAAATCCTTCTGAATCGTCTACCGCCTCTAATGAATCTTTGACATCCATATGTGTCTGCATAGGCTTAGAATCTATCATCTCAAACCTTCAAAACAATTTCTTAATGTATGTCTACTTTTTATGATGGAGAGTGTTAATCTCCAAAAGAACAAGCTATTCTTGATGTTAGAGCACCTCTATATCAAGAACAGATCAAAACCTTTACCAATTTGGAGGATCAATACTCAATTATCAAAATCTTGAACTAACTATGAAGAGAGTCACTTCTTAGAAAGTCTACTGCACATAATTCACTCATTGAGTAATTAAGTGTGTAAAGTTTGTTATAAAACTTTGCACAAGGTGTCATCTACAGTTTTCACACCTTCTCCAAGTTAAATCATCTCAAAAGATTATGTACATCTTGAGAAACGATCCTTATAATTCACCTATGTCTAAAACTATACTTTCCTACAATCAACTTTGACACCTGTAACTTCTAAAGCATGGTTCTCTCCAAATACAACCCATTTAATAAAATGGTTTTAGCCATAGGTAGCTCACCTTCCAACTTAAATAATAAGTCCTTGCGTGCTCAAAACTTTAAATTGTGGAAGGAGAACTGACCAAAACATTAGCTTCACAGTTTGCACCTGTTCCAACTTCACTTCTTCACATTTATACATGTAAATGTTCCTACTCTCAAATATCTCAGCGTGATCACAATTAGAAGCTGAAAACTTGTACATAAGTCGATCAACTATAGAATTAGACTTGTACAAAAGCATTACACAAAAGATTTCTAGAATGTCTAATGACTTCTAATTCTTCTCATCTCATGCTCTCTCATACTTGCCCTGACTTTTTACTTGTATATATAGGCATATATGTACAAGCTCATGACCATACAAAAGGTATAAGTGAGTTAACTATAAGTTTAATGTACATATGTATACAAGTCTTCATTTTTTGAATGTGCACTATCTTCAAACTTCATAGACTAATTTTTCCTTCAATCTTTGACTTCAATCCTGCATTCAAAACATCAATTGGTGATTGAATTGCACCAACAGCTCCCCCTCAATCATCAATTGAGGTTTTGTCTATCTTCTTTATACCTGCCATGTCTTTGAATCTCTGTAGCTTTGGTCCATCCAAGCTTTTGGTTAGCATATCTGCAATCTGATCTTTTGTTGAAGTATGTATGAATTCAATCTCTTTATCAATCACCTTCTCTTTTAAGAAGTGTTACTGAATCTCAATGTGTTTAATTCTAGGATGAAAAACAGGGTTAGCAGCTAGATACAATGAGCTCATGTTATCTCCATGAATAGTACGTGTACTTTGAATAATGTCAAAACTCTTCATGAGAATCTTCAACCATATGACTTCCTTTGCAGCTTTAACCATACCTTTATATTCTGCCTTTGTAGATGATAAAGCAACTGTGTGTTGCTTCTTAGAACACCAAGAGATTAACTTATCTCCCACATAACACAAGTATCCATACTATCATCAGGATTACATGCCCAATCTATATCACTATACATCTTAATGGTTGTTTTTTTATGTAAAACCATAATACAAACCTTCCTTGAGTGTACCCTTAATGTACCTCAACACTGTCTGTCCTACAACCCAATGCTCTTTTCTAGGACAATGCATGAATTGATACAACACTCCAACTGCATATGACAAATCAGGCCTAGTTAGAGTTACATAGATTAGACTACCAACCAAACTTTGATATAGCTTCATGTCCTGGAATTCTTCTCCTCCATATCTACTCAATTTGTGATTCACTTCCACTAGAGTAGGTGCCACCCTGCAATCATCCATTTTAAACTTGATCAACAAGTTCTTCAAATACCTTTCTTGAGTAATATACACTCCATGTTGAGTATAGGAGATCTCCATGCCCAAGCAATATGACAAGTCTCCCAAGTCGCTAATCTTGAACTCTTTCTCCATTTGCTTCTTTAGACTTTGTATGCCCTTCTCATCTGTACCTGTAAGAATTATGTCATCAACATATATGCACATGTAAATGAACCCATCATCACTTGCTTTGACAAGCAAGCTACTATCTGCTTTAGATACTTGGAAACTCGTTCTTTCAAGAACTTCACAAGTCTATAATTCCATGCCCTTGGGGCCTGCTTCAAACCATACAAAGCTCTCTTGAGCTTGCATACATATTCTGAATACCTTTTATCTTTGAATCCTTGTGATTGCTCCATGAAAACGTCATCTAAAATATAACCATTTAGAAAAGCATTCTTCACATCTAATTGACATAATCTCCAACCTTTACATGCAGCAATGGCTATGAGTGTCTTGATGGTTGTCATATTTGCCATAGGACTATAGGTCTCATCATAATCTATACCATATGTCTAAGCATAGCCTTTTACAACAAGTCTAGCTTTATACCTAGACACACTTCCATCTCCATACCTCTTTGCCTTGTAGACTCATTTGCATCCAATGATCTTCTGACTATTTGATTTAGGAACCAAATCCCATGTCTCATTCTCCATCGTTGCATCATACTCTTCTTGCATAGCTTTCTCCCAATTTTCCTTACCTTTTGTTTCTTCATAAGTAGAAGAGTCTTCATCTAGTTTCATCATGTAAGCATAGTCTTTAGTAGCCAAAAAAGAAGCGTCATAGCTATACCTTGAAGGTTGCCATTTGTGGCTTGATGACCTTCTGAGTTCTCCATTTCTTGAAGTTTCTGGTTCATCACATTCTAGATCAAACCTTGGTACTTCTTCAACTTCAACCTGTACTTCATTGTTCTCTTCTTCATCAAATATCTGAAGATTTGATTTCTTCTAATTCAAAACTTCTTCATCACCTGTATGATTATTGATTGTACCTGCATACCAAGTACCTTGCTCATCAAATGTAACATCCTTTGATACAAGGAATTTCTTTGTGAATGGACTCCACAACCTATATCCCATCTGCTTATCATCATATCCAATGAGCACATACTTTTCAGCTTTAGGTTCCAATTTATGCCTCAACTGAGATGGCACATATGCATAAGCCAAACATCCAAACACTTTGCAATGATCTAAGGTAGGTCTCTTACCCCTCATGCCTCATATGGTGTCATACCCTGCAAAGCTTTACATGGTAACCTATTAACCAAATATGTAGCTGTATTTACAGCCTCAACCCACAAATAATTTGGAAAATTTTTCTCCTTCATCATTGATCTTGCAAACTCAACAAGAGTTCTATTTCTCCTTTTTGCTACACCATTTTGTTGAGGAGAGTACCTGCAAGTAACTTCTCTTTTTATACCTGCATTCCATAAGTAATCACTCGATTCATTAGATAAATACTCTCCCCCTCCATCTGACCTTAGTCTCTTGAACTTTTGACCTCTAATTCTTTCTGCATACACATGATCATGTTTGAATGTATTAGATACCTCTGATTTATCTTTTATCACATAGATAGTGATCCACCCGGTAGCATCATCAACATAAACCACATAATATCTTGAACCATTTATACTGAAATCCTTTGATGGTCCCCACACATTTGTGTGTACCAATTCAAGCTTCTCTGAATACATGAAACCATGCTTAGAATATGATTTCTTATGAGCCTTACCTAATTGACATGCCTCACATCTGTATGTCATGTGTTGACCCGCAACATTAGGCAATCCAAGCACTGAACCATTGTTAACCATATCCTTAATACTTCTTTCATTGAAATGTCCAAGTTTTTTATGCCAAAGATCTAACTCAGAGATCTTATGTCCCCCATAAGTGAACAAGGCATGACCAATATTACCTTGAATCTTCAATGTGAAGAGGTTTCCTTCTTTCTTCCCTGAAACAATTTGTTTATACCCATTGCTAGGGTCTTCCACAAAAACTCCATCATTAGTGAACCTTACTTCATAACCTTTTTCAACAGCTTGCCCTACACTTATCAGATTCTTTGGAATTGTAGGAACATACAAGACCTATCTCAGAAGAGTACTTCCATCCTTAGCCTTCACTGATCCAATGGACTTCACATTATGCTTTGTATTATCACCTGTTTGAACTACATGATTAGTTCCCTTATTTTCCAAATCATTCATCAAGGCTATATTACCACTCAGGTGATTGCTACATCCTCAGTCAATGTAGAAGACTCTTTGGTCTTCACTTTGCCTTTCACAAGTTGCATTCATAATCAAGCTTGAATCCTCCTTCTCATCTGAAGCATAATTGTAGTAGGTATTATTGTAGGATTTACTTTGGAATCCTCTACCTGCATTTCTTCCAAAGTAACCTCTACTACCTCTACCTCTGAAATTAACTCTTTGGTTTCTGCCACCTCTTCCTCTTGAATTAAAACTCTGATTATATCCTTCATTATTTTGATTATTATGCCAACAATCATAAGCTAAATGATTTGTCTTACCACAAATCCAACAAGCTTTGGCTCCATCTTTATTACTTTTGCGTCGTCCTCTACCTTTGCCACCTCCTCTTCCTCTTAAGAAGTTGGTTTGGCTAGTTGTACCTTCTTCTTCATTTACTTGTTGCTTGCCTTTGCTATTCTTCTTCTTATCCTTTGAATACATAGCTTGACCAGCACTCTTATCACCATCACCTTTGACATCCTGCTCAAAAGTTAGCATGTGTCCTAGCAATTGATTTAAATCAGGAGTGAAATGATAGTGACAATTCAGTAGAAAAAATGAATGGCTTCCATTTCTCATCTCCTCTCAAACCTGTGAGGATTTGCCTTACCAATTTATCCTCCTCAATATCTTCATCAACTGCTCCTAATGCATCTGCAATGTCCTTCATCCTTGTTACATAATCAGAAATGGATTGAGAGCCCTTCTTCTTGAATGTGGTAAACTTTGCCCATAAGGATGCCTTCCTTGACTTTTTAGTGTTTTGGAAATGCTCCTCCAAAGCATTCCATATATCACTTGCACTTTCAAGACCTCTAATATGATGTATCAAGTAGTCATTGACTCCCATGTAGATGATGCTTCTTGCTTGAGCATCCTTCTTCATCCAAGTCTTCAATTCTGAAAGTTCATTCGTAGTTGGAACACTAGGATCTCTGAATTGTGGTTTTTCTTCTTCACCTGTGATGTAACCTATCAGGTCTTTGCTCATGAGATGAGATTCCATCCTCATTTACCAAGCTGGATAGTTTTCTCTATCCAATTTCTCTATCTGAAGAGAATCTCCCATCCTTTCTTCACCTGTGTATTAAATTCTTCAAACTTTATGAGTAGTAAGTGTACCTTTACTTCGAATGAAGTTCCTTTTGATCTTGATAGCTTCTGGCTGCTTCTCAAGCTTTCTCTCCAAGCTTTCACCTTTTGAAGCTTCAAGTGTTGATTTCTGTATGATTGCAGCAGTCCGGGTCCTCCTTTCTTCAATTTTGATAATTCTTGCTCTGATACCACTGATGGAGAGTGTTAGTCACAAAAAGAACAAGCTATTCTTGATGTTAGAGCACCTCTATATCAAGAACAGCTCAAAACCTTTACCGATTTGGAGGATCAATACTCAATTATCAAAATCTTGAACTAAATGTGAAGAGAGTCACTTCTCAGAAAGTTTGTTGCACATAATTCACTCATTGAGTGATCAAATGTGTAAAGTTTTGGATAAAAATGTGCACATTTCTAAAATGTCTAATGACTTCTAATTCTTCTCATCTCATGCTCTCTCATACTTGCCCAAACTTTTTACTTGTATATATATGCATATATGTACAAGCTCATGACCATACAAAAGGTATAAGTGAGCTAACTATAAGTTTAATGTACATATGTATACAAGTCTTCATTTTCTGAATGTGCACTATCTTCAAACTTCATAGACTAATCTTTCCTTCAATCTTTGACTTCAATCCTTCATTCAAAACATCAATTAGTGATTGAATTGCACCAACAGTTTCATGTAGATATGCTTATCTCTGAATATGAATTCAATCATGGGACTTGTCATAATCATATCACCTTGTAGTTCATCTTGAACACTAGCTGGTTCATTCTCAACTAAAGTAAGAGCTAAAATATTATGAATCTCAAAATGTTCTATATAATTTACCTAGTTTTTTTGTTGTCTCGTAGGCTAAATTCTAGTTCTTCCTGTGTATTATTGTATACCACTATCCCTCCATGTTTGATATAACCAATTTGGCGTATTCCTAAAAAGTGGTGGTATGTCTTCTGGTTCTTAAGTATCTCTTTCTTCTAGAACTGTGGAACCTTCTCTAACTTCATAAGTTGGAACTTCAAGAGGTGCTTATGATGGACTAGGTATTGATGATTGTAATGAAATTCTCTCTTCACCTCTATCTTTAAGTTTTGAGAAGGTTCATCACCCCCCTTGTACGGCTGAATGTAGGTTTCCAATTTTCTTCTAAAAAATGCATGGTCATTGGCCTTTATGAAATCTGGAATCTCTTCGTTCTTATCATAAATTTGACTTTCTCCAATATATGCATTGCGTGAGAGTAGGATATAACATGTATCTAGGACATAGAATCAGTATCCTTTGCTTTCAATTGCATAGCCAATAAAGATCACTTTAATGGCTTTTACATCAAGCTTACCACGATCCTTCTTCTCAATGTGAACGTAAGCTGGGAAACCAAAAACTTTGAAGTAACTCACATTGTGCTTCTTTCCATAATAAGCTTCATAAGCTATAAGAATGTTTAAAGCTTTTTTGGAAGACTTGTTTAGAATGTGATTAGCTATATGTACTGCATCAAACCAAAACTTCGGAGAAAGACTTTTGGATGAAATCATATTATGCATCATCTCAGCAAGTATCCTATTCTTTCTCTTTGCAACATCATTCTGTTTTGGTATGTAAGCAATAGCAAGTTGATGAGAGATACCTTTGTCTTCAAGAAAATTCTTAAAGTCTTTAGGCATGTACTCTCCTCCTCTATCACTTCTCAAAATTTGGATCTTTGACTGACTTTCATTTTCAACCATAGCTAAGAACTTCTTCAAAGTAGGAAAAACCACTTCACTTTAAGACTGTATGTCCATGAATATCTTGAGAAATCATCAATGAACATAACAAACTACCTGAAACTTTGAATAGGATATGTTCTCATTGGACCATTCACATTTGAATGTATGATCTGCAACTTCCTTGTAGCCATGATAAATCCATGTTTCTTGAAAGGTAGTTTGTGAAACTTTCCTTCAAGACATCCTTCACATGACTCTGCATCATGTGGTAAAGTAAAAGTAGGCAAACTCTCCACCATACCTTGATCTTTGATATGCTTGAGATATTTATGAGTAAATCAAGGTGACTTTCTTTGTCTATCATTTTTGTGAGGGGCCATTTCTCGAGGATAGCCTCCATTTTGGTGAGGGCACACACAGAATTTGGAGTGAGAGTCTAGCAATCGGTGCCTAGTGAATTCAAGTCATGGAGATCCTCATTCGATCTTCCTCCTAGCCATGTGTAGCCTTCAAGAATATTTTCCTCTCTCTAGTTAACCACAAACAATAATAACGCATGGCCTCTCACATGAGTGCCACTTGGCACTCATGTGAGTATCTTAATCACTATATCTAAGAGTTGGTTCACCCCTTTTAGTCAAGAATAATGAAGGATACTCCATGTTACATTTTCTTCCCCTTAACTCCATTTCTTCCTCAAAAATGGTATTGGAAGGTCTGAAAGAAAAGGAAAACATATGAAAGCTACACTCCCACTATATCTCCATGTATCACAAAACATGGTCACATCTCTGTGTTGTTTCCCCGTATCCTTCCCCTAAAGAAGACTCTTGGGAAGGTAATCAAAAGCTATGAAACCATCTTTGAAGGGTGCTAACCTGCTCCCATGTGGCACCATCTTTCCACTTTACTAGACACTCTTTATATAAGTGACTTCTCATCCATTTCTCTCAAGTGTGTAGTATCCTCTCAAACTCATGTGGAATAGACTGAACAGAATTAGGTTCTACTACCTCACTACCTGGAATAAGGTTGTCACATTCAACCAGCCTTTTCTTAAGTTGGCTAACATGAAAAACTAGATGGATCTAGCTATTCTCTAGAAGTTGGAGCTGGTAAGCCATCTTTCCTATTCTCGTAAGAATTTGGAAAGGTCCACAATACATAGGAGATAGTTTTGGACAAGGTCTCATCTTCATGGTTTCAGATCTAGATGGAACTCTAAGATAGACCTACTCTCCTACCTCAAAGTTGATGTTTCTCCTTTGAGGGTTATCAAAGGCTCTAGCTCTATCCTGAGCTCTCCTAATACTATCCTTAGCAAGCCTAAGCATATCGTTCATCTCTTTTGAGAAGTCCTCTACAACTTGAACTTTCTCATTCTACAATCCTACTACATAAATATCTCTTGGTTGAAACCCATACATAAGCATCAATGGACTATGGCCAGTGGAAGAGTGCTTGGTACTATCATATGCAAACTCTACTATAGGTAAGTACTCTTCCCAATTAGTTTGCCTTTCATTCACATATACACTAAGCATATCCTCTAGGATTTGGCTAACCCTCTCTGTTTGCCCATCTCACTATGCATGCTCTCCAATTGACTATGCATGCTAAGTTTTATATCGAACCTTTTGAAGACCGCTCTCCAAAAGTGGATAGTAAACTTCCTATCCCAATCAAAAACTCTTTCTAAAGTAAGACCATATAACTAGTATAGGTTCTCTACAAAATGTCTAGCCAACTCACGTGTCTTCACCATAGTACTTGTTAGAATAAACCTAGCCATTTTTGTTAACCTATCCACAATTACCCAGACGGAGTCGTGCCCTCTCTTTGTCTTAGGTAATCCAACTATAAAATCCATGGAGGTACTCTCTCACTTCCCATTTGCAATGTCCAAAGTGTAGAGTACTCCTCCAATCCTCAACCTTCCAACTTTATTGACTTGGCATTTTGTGCACTTAAGCACATACTCTAGGATGTCCTTATGAAGTCCACGCAAGTAAAACTACCTCTTAACAAGATCATAAGTCTTGTTAACTTCTTGGTGTCCCACACTAGGTGTGTCATGACACTCATACAAAATGTGCCATCTCCTCTCAAGATTCCTAGGGACACACACCTTACCTTTATATAACAGATATCCATCATGGATATTGTAATTCTTCCACTTGAATCCTTCTTAAGTACCCATCGATACTCCATCGTCACTGGAAACCCATGTATCACAATCCCCATTCCCCATGACTTCCCAAATATTGAAATATGTAGGATGAAGCCTACATTTCCCTCTAATGGACTCAAGTAGTTCACGAGTGATCTAAGTAAAACTCAGTCCATTGAGCATAGGCATGTGGCTAAGTGAATCAACCACTACATTAAACTTTCCTTTCCTACACCTAAGCTCATAATGAAACTCCTCAATGGTCTTTGCCCATTGGGCCTTATGACATTTAAGGTCTTCTTGATTAGAGCGCTACCTAATGCTCTCTTGATCAAACACTATTGTGTCTTTGGCAACATATAGATAATGATGCCACTTCTTCAAAGCATCGATAATTGCATACAACTCCTTCTAATACATAGAGTAAATCTTCTAAGCCGCTTCTAGTTTCTTACTCTCAAAAGCTACTGGTTGACCATCCTGAAGTAAAACAACTCCTATGGCAAAATCACTCATGTCAGTCCTCACCACAAAGGGTTTATTGAGATCTGCTATATGTAAAAGTGGAGCCGTAGCAATTGCTACTTTCAATTTCTCCATGCTTTTCTTCTATTCATCTCCCCAATGAAAGGCTTTCCCTTTCTCTTTAAGGTGTTCTGTCATGGGGATAGCATTTTTGGCATAATTCTTAATGAATCTTTGATAGAAACCTGATAGACCTAGGAAGATCTGCTGCTCTTCCAAGTTCCTAGGATGTGGCCATTCCATAATAGCCCTTACTTTTTCAGGATCCATATAGATTCCATTTTGGGAGAATATATGCCCAAGGTATCTAAGCTTTGTTTTGAAAAATTCACACTTTGACTCCTTAGCAAAGGGTGAATTTTCTCCTAACACTTAGAATAATTTTCTTAAGTGTTCCAGGTGCTCTTGTTTTGATCCACTATAGATCAAAATATCATCTAGGAAATCTACTACAAGCTACCCTAGATAAGGCCATAATACACCACCATTCATGAGCTTCATGAAACTAATAATGCCCATATCTAGTTCTGAATGCAATCTTAGGGACATCCTCTACCCTAATCCTAATCTAATGATATCTTGATCTAAGGTCAAGCTTGGCTAGTTTGATGTAACTAATCAAATAGGTCTTCCAATCTAGGCATTGGAAACCTATTTTTGATAGTTACCTTGTTTAGTTCTCTATAATCTATGCATAATCTCATACAACTATCCTTCTTCTTAACTAAGAGCATTGGCAATGCCCAAGGTGAGTTGCTAGGTCTAATGAAGCCCTTATCTAAATAGTCCTATAATTTCTTCTCAACCTCCGTTGAGAAATACTAAGCCTATAAGGTGGCTTACAAATAGGGTTCGTGTTAGTAACTACCTCAATAGCATGGTCAATGTCCCCTCTCTCAGGTGGTAGTGCTCTAGGTACGTTAGTGGGAAAAACATCTTTAAACTCAAACATAAGATCTTTAAAATCTTTAACAACACACTCTTGCAAGAAAGAATAGTAAAATGTCCTATCCATATTTACATTTCTAGCATGAAAATATACATAAGATGAAATGTTTGTACAATGCTCAAAGTGTTGACTATACAACAAAAAGATCTCCTATACATAATGAAAATGACAAAAAACTATACGACTCTAAAGATGAGATGAAAGGTCTCTCACTTCATGTATACAAATTTACTTTCATTTCTTTCGAACTCAAGGGTGTTGTTTTGGTAACTGCGTTGAAGTGTGTCTCTCAACCCCCATAGCCACTTTCTTCCTAGCACAAGGTCTGTCCACTCCATATTCATGATTTAGAGGTCCATATGGTCAGTATAATCCTACATCTTGACTTCCAAGTTGGATACCATAGTATCCCATATCCTCTTGCCTTCCCCTTGCATCATATATCCAATGTATCTATGTGCACTAGGCTACTAGGGAATCTTTAGCTTTTTTACCAGAGCATAGTTTATGAAGTTACGAGTGGTAGAGTCATCTCTCATGACTCACAACTTGGACATGTTGTCCAAACTGAGTTGACCACAATGCTCGAGTCAAACAATAAGTGTGCTCAACATCCTCGTGCATCACCTCCACTCCCTTGTAGCTAGGCGGCTCCCATGAATAAGAAGTGTCGACACTAGGTGGACCACCTTTTTGCCCTTATCAGGGGCCTTACTACTCTCTGGTCCTCTCTTCTTTTCTTCTCCCTTCTTGAGTGGACAGTTCCACTATGAATAGCGAGGAGGCAGACACCTAAAGCATAGGTTCTCTCTCTTGGCGCTCTCAAATTGTTCGGTAGGTTACCTCGGCCCTTAGGTTCTCTATTTCTTAATGAAGGTTTTGTTTTTCCCTAATGGCACTTTCTTCTTAAAGTTATTCATGCTAAGAGGTTTCAAGGGCTGATCCTGTTGAGATATCAAGCTCAACATGTGATGATCCAGGATGACACGCACCAGTTTTTCGTTTCTCTGACATGTATAGTGGTTATGCCAGTATATGTCAGGGATACTTCATTGAGCTTTATTAGATTATCTACCGAGAGTGATGGCACATTTGTTTCTTGCCAGCTCACTCATTCGCGGACATTAGGTTTTTCCTTATGTACTGGTCTTTATATATTGCACTTGTTGTATTCTTGTTTTTTAGGTCATTCTTGTACATTCCTTTTTATGTAATAGAAGAAGAAGAAGAAGAAGATTATTCTTCCTTGCCTCAATCTGTGTGTGTGCTTCTCCTTGAGAGTGAGAGTGTGTGTGTGAGCTCTCTTCCTTATCTCCTTCCTCGTGACATGGTATTAGAGCCAGCGTGGCTATAGAGAGCTCGTGGAGAAGGCGACGGTGAAGACTACGTGGCAAGGCATGGAGAAAAATGCGATCTCACAAACGGCCTCCGTTTGCTACGAAAATCACCGTGGTAGAAGTTTCGGAGCCATCTCGACCTCCGTTTCGAGGCCGCAAGGTGGGGCCCATAGAAAAACCAGGTCAGTTTCAGAAACTGTAACTTGCGTTGTGTTCGACAACACTCATATATTCCAGATCCAGAATTTCAAGCGATTCCATGTACTGTTGATACACGAAAACTGTGTTTTTCTGAGATCGAACTGTCACGTCATAGTGCGACAGTGTTCAAGCAGAAGTGCTACTTGTAGTGTGTTGCGGTGTTGTGAATTGTTGCAGAAATGGCAAACGCGGATGGAATGAGTCAGCTTATGAGCGATAAGCTAGACAAGAACAACTTCCATGCTTGGAGATTCAGAATGACGAATTTCCTGATGGGAAAAGGTTATTGGAAGTACATCGAAGGAGAGAATGAAAATGCTCCGCAGTTACCAGAAAGGAATCAGACTGCAAAACAATTAAGAGCATATGAGGAATGGAATCAAGGAGCACGAAAGGTAATGTATTGGCTATCTGTTAGCATACAGGATAGCAAGATTGGACACATACAGGATGCCAAGACTCCAAAAGAGGCTTGGAACAGTTTGGTGACTTTGTACGAGACCAATACAAAGGCACGGAAATTGCAACTCAAGAACGAGCTGCATACATTGGAGAAAAAGAGCATGTCGATAAGTGACTACACTCTAAAAATCAAAAGCATATGTGAGTCACTTGCATCTATTGGCGTGAATGTAGATGATGATGATAAGGTGGAAGTGTGCCTTCGTGGTTTAGGAGCTGCATATAAGTAGTTCAGAACTTCTATACAGACCAGGGAAAATATTCCGAATTTTGCTGATCTGGTATCTATGTTGATTATTGAAGAAAAGAATCTTGGTGAGGATTCAAATCCCAAGGAAAGCCCAATTCTGAGCAGGTATTCTACTCTGGTAGAGGAAGAGGCAGAGGTAGAGGTTTTTGGAAGTGGAAGAGGAAACAATAACCAAGACCAGGGTCAACAACAGAATCATGCAAGAGGAAGAGGACAATTTCGAGGCAGGGGGAGTCAAAGAGGTCGCAGAAATTTCCAAAGAAATGATTCAGGTAATGATAGTAAAGGATGCTGGAATTTGTGGTAAACCTGAACACTTTGAACGTGATTGCAGGTTGAAGAATCAAAATAACAGAAGGCAGCAAAACAACTATGCATCCACAAGTGTAGATGATTCTGAGAAGCTATTTATGGTTCAACATCACATGATGAATACGATGTCTACTGGTGTTTCAAAATCGAATGATAATGTTTGGTATGTTGATTCAGGTGCTTCAAATCACATGACCAGTCATGCAGAATGGTTTAGTAGTTTGTAGAAAATGCCAGTTCCTGGATATGTTGAAACAGGTGATGATACATCGAATCCTATTGAGCATACAGGAAACATAGCATTGTCTATGGAGGATGGAAAGGTAAAACATCTCACTGATGTGTTGCATGCTCCAAATATAACAAAGAATCTAGTTTCTGTTGGACAAATGGTTGACCAGGGATTACAAGTCAGGTTAAATGCTGATGGATTATATGTAGAAGAGTACAAGCAGGATGGACGCTTGGTTGCCAAAGGAAACAAAGTGGGTAGGATGTTCACCTTAAATGTGAAGATTCCTGAAATGAATGCAGCCATGTTTGCAAAAGGTGCAGGAGTTATTGCACATATAGAGATATGGCACAAACGGATTGGACATGCAAACTTGCAAAGGCTGAAACTGATGCAGTCAAAGGAGATTGTCCATGGACTACCAAATTTCAAAGTTGCAGAAATGCAAAAGGTATGTGCAACATGTCAATTCGGTAAATAGTCAAGAGCATCACTTCCACATGACAAGCATGTTAGTGAGAATGTACTAGAAGTAGTACATACAGATGTTTGGGGTCCAGCAAAGACCACATCTATGGTGTGGTTGCAGGGTTTTATGTTACTTTCATGATGACCATACACGCAAAGTATGGGTATATTTCATGAAAGAGAAGAGCGAGGTGTTTACTCATTTCCAGAATTTTTAAAGTTATGGTGGAAAAGCAAACAGGGAAGTACATTCAGACATTAGCATCTGATGGAGGAGGTGAATACATGTCAAATGAGTTCAGCAATTTTCTAAAAAATCATGGAATTCGGCGTCAGTTTTCATGTAGTTACACACCACAAGAGAATGGTGTTGCTGAACACAAAAACAGACATATTGCAGAATAGCAAGAGCCTTAATGGCTGAGAAGAATATGCCTCATTGTTATGGGCAGAAGCTGTGCATACTGCTGTATATATCATGAACAGAACTTCGACTACTGTTGTACATCAAGTTACACCTGAAGAGAAGTTTACAGGTAAAAGCCAAACTTATCACATCTGAAAGTTTTTGGCTGTATTGCATATGTACATGTTTCAGATGAGTTAAGGACGAAGCTTGATCCGAAAGCAGAAAAATGTTGTCTTCATTGGATATTCCCTTGAGCAAAAGGGGTACAAATGGATAACCCACTCACACGACAGGTGAAGGTGAGCCGAGATGTGGTATTTGATGAAATGTCAAGCTTCTATGCAGATTGCAAAGAAGGACTGAATCTTGAACCAAATGACAAAGAAAAATGCTGAAAATCTAGTGCAGAATCTCAAGTTTTGAGTGGACCGGATGCATCACCAAGCAATAGTTCAAACTCAAATCCATGGAGTGGAAGATTGCGTGGAAATTTCAGTCCAACAAATTCATCAAATACATCCAAGAAAGGTAAAGAAAAGATTTTTGCTGGTAGTAAAACAGGTTGCTGATATTTTCACCAAAGCACTTGGAGCTGAGAAGTTGAAGAAGTTTCGGAAGATGCTTGGATTATAGGATATGGTGTTGAGCTTGAGGGGGAGTGTTGAGATATCAAGCTCAACATGTGATGATCCAGGATGACACGCACCAGTTTTTCGTTTCTCTGACATGTATAGTGGTCATGCCAGTATATGTCAGGGATACTTCATTGAGCTTTATTAGATTATCTACCGAGAGTGATGGCACATGTGTTTCTTTCCAGCTCACTCATTCACGGACATTAGGTTTTTCCTTATGTACTGGTCTTTATATATTGCACTTGTTGTATTCTTGTTTTTTAGGTCATTCTTGTACATTCCTTTTTATGTAATAGAAGAAGAAGAAGAAGAATTATTCTTCCTTGCCTCAATCTGTGTGTGCTTCTCCTTGAGAGTGAGAGTGTGTGTGAGCTCTCTTCCTTATCTCCTTCCTCGTGACAAATCCCTCTCCATAGGAGTATACTAAGGAAGATTATGGTGCTCATAAATCTAGGCATACTTGATCACCTCCTCAAACTTCTTAGGTGCATTTCTTCTTACCTATCTCTTAATGGCTTTATCTAAGACCCTAAAAAACCCTAATGTTTTTTGGAAGTCATCCAATCCCTTAAGTATCCAAATGATCTCCCTATAGTGGGATATGTATACCGTCAAGGGCCTAGCTCTCTACATGATCCTATGCCACTCATCCCAGTTCCTTTATTCCTCATTCCCAAGAGAAAAATATTTCTGGAAAAGAGTTTCAAACTCTACCCAATCTGTAGGGATAGAGCTCACCTCTTATAAGCATGCACGCCAAGTGAGAGACTCACATCTAGCACACTATACTCAGGTGGCATGTCCTTCTGTTGATGCAAATCATTCCACTTTTGCACAAAAATGTAGATAACATCCTTGTTTCTCTCACCGTCATCCCCCGTAGGTAGGTGGCTTCAAGTCTTTTAGGAGGGTAGCTTCCCTAGAACCTTCTCCTTTATGCTTACTAGGAAAAGAAGAATCTTTCCTAGCCATGTCTACAAGAAGAGTAGGGGTTTCTCTTTCCTTCCTAGAGGTGAGATGTGTCTCAAGTGAGATCATTTGAGACTTAAGCTATTCAATGAGAGACTTCATGCTACCTATGTCTCTCTCTAACCTAAGGGTTTGTTCTTTTAACTCCATGAATTTTTTGTGAGTAATAAACTCACCGTAGAGCTCGACATAGGAATCTCTTCCATGGGTGGCTCTGTTTCCATCTGTAGCAATCTGTTTCCCATTGCATTGTGCCTCATGGGCTCGATTATCATGAGTTTTGTTGCTCCGATACCATTGTGATGGGCCATTTCTCGATGATAGTCTCCATTTTGGCAGGAGCATGCATAGAATTTGATGTGAGGGTTTAGCAATCAGTGCCTAGTGAATTTAACTCATGAAGATGCTCATTCAATCTTCGTCCTAGCAACATGTAGCCTTCAAGACTATTTTCCTCTCTCTTACTACCCACAAAGGGTAATAACGCATTGCCTCTCACATGAGTGTCACTTGGCACTCATGTGAGTATCCTACTCATTATATCTAAGAGGTGGTTCACACCTCTTAGATATAATGAGTTGACTGTATCTCCATGTTACAATTTTCTTCCTCAAAAGTCGGGATTCTCCCTTGAAGTATTATGCACATTGCTCTGAGTATTGTTCTCCTAAGTTTATGAGAAAACTTCCTATAGTTCACTAAACACTTCATTTGAATGTGTGCAAAAGGTGTGAGGTCAATTGCTAGCAGGTTGTAAGCATTGAGCAAAACATTGAGTGGCTTCTTCCATTAATAGAAGGTTTTCTCAAAGTGATTTGTACACATAAAATGTCTGTTTTGACATGGTTTTTTGAGAATGATGTTCCAAAGTAATATGCTGGTCTAAATGCATATAAAGTCTAGGAAGTCTATTAAGGTTCTACTGAGCTATCTAGCCTAGTGTAGAGAAGGATTTTGCTAAGACCCTCTTGCCTATGTACACTATCCATCATTAATCACATTATGGAGTGGTCCTAACAAATTTTTGTAGGTTGTAGTCATATGTAAGTGCAACAATGACCACTCAAGAAAAAATATCACTATCTCCTTCCTCAATTCCAAGGATATTTCTCTAGTCATTAGTTCTCCCATCATTTTAAGGAGAACTTTTATTCAATCCAAGGAGATTCATCTACATATATCTTCATATTCTACTCTTTATAGTTGAGTTTGAATAACAATGTTCAAGAGAGGTAGCATGTATGTTGTTGCATGAACCAAGCCTAAGTTCTTGATGAAAGCATTATGATTTCTCTTGATACATGAGGCATAAATATACACTCATTGTAGCATATGCTGAAAGAGTTTCCAATGTTAAATGTCTAGTTTTTCTTGGTCAAATCCAAATGAGATAAATGGCAGAACCTTGTGGACGTATTGGGAGCCACATGCCATGACTCCTTTTGAACTCGAATCTCCAATCACTCCCTAAACGTTTGGATAACTTTAAGGTGGAATCTTTAAATAATAATGAAGCTGTTGATATATTTAGGTAGTGATGTGTGTGAACACTCTAGGACCGCCGGGGCACTTTTTTCCCTCTTTAGGAGGTTTTTTTCCCCCGGCTTGTATATACGCCTATTGCCCTAATGGGCTACTTATCTTTGTACATTCTCTAGTAATACATTCAGTCTTGTGTGTTGTGCTCCAAGCTTCTTCCTCTTCCTTTGTGCTGTTCGCACGCTTCGCAGACGTCTAACTCCAAACAATTGGTATCAGAGCAGGTCGTTGATTCTTCTAGGGCGCCGTCGACACTCCTCCGTTTGCAGTCTCAGATTCGCACAAAATTTGGTGAGCATACTCAGGGTGTTTTCGAGATCAAAACGGCTTCGCTCTGTGGTGCCGAAATCGCGATCTAAGCTCGTTTCGGCCTCCAAACGCACTATCGCAGTGCTTGTGCAGGCTATTTCGTCCTTTTGTGCCAAAGGTATATACCAATTTCTGTTCGCCAGTTTAAGCGTCTCAAAGTCTGCTACAAGTCTAGCAGAACTCGTCTGGGCAGTTCTGTTCAACTTTTGAGATACAGTCAATTTTCTGCATCAAGGTATTTTAGTCACCGGCCATGGCTGAAAGCAGTGATGTATTCCGTATGTTGGCTGTTGAGGATAAGTTGGATGGTACCAACTACCCATTATGGGCTTATATGATGCGACATGTACTGGTTGCAAAAGGATTGTGGAACATTGTGCAGGGTGTTGAAAGACGTCCTATTACACCTGTAACGACAGGTACTGCAAATACAGGTGTTGGAGCTGATGAAGATGGTGTCGAAGATGATATTCCGCAGATTCTGTTCGTGCTGCTGTTTCTGTTGCACCTACTGCAGAGCAGATTCGTTGGGATGGCAGAGATGCCCAGGCACATGCATTGATAGCTTTGTCTGTCAAAGTGCCATTATTCCTCACATTGGCTCTTGCAGAACAGCAAAGGATGCTTGGGATACACTTACCACTTTGTACCAGGCTAGGAATGAGGCTCCTGTTGCTTACCTCCGAAAACAGTTGGAGAGTGAGCACATGAATGAAGGTGATTCGATGGACAATTTTCTTACAAAGATCAAAGACCTGAAGGAACAATTGATTTCTGCTGATGAGGTTATACCAGATAGCTCACTTGTGCAGACCGTTCTAAATGGCCTTCCTGATTCATATCAGAGTTTTGCCTCTACTCTTCGATTGATGATGAAAGGCAATCCGAATGCCTTGTCATTTGAGGAATTAGTCTCTGTTCTGTTGCAGGAAGATCAGTCCAGGCAGAAAAGGTCCATTATGCGTGTTGCAGATCAAGCTTTCCTGGCTAGTCAGAAGGGCAAAGAAAAATGGAGCTCTTCTACTAGTAAGCAGAAATCTGCAAATGCTGCACAATCGAAGAACCAGGATAAAGATGAGAAGAAATCAGAAAAGCAGAAATTGTTTCAAGTACTGTAAAGGAAATGATCATATTATAAAGAACTGTCCAAAACTGGCTGCTAAAGAGGCAAAGAAGAAAGAGGCTGGAATGGTTGTTGCAGAGGCCTCTACACCAAAAACAGAGTCTGCAAATCTTGTGCAGGAAGAAGAATGGGCGTTTACTACTGTTTGCAGTTTTGACCCATCTTCTCATGATTAGTGCATGTCTGCAGTAGACTCAGATGTTTGGTACTTTGACAGTGGGGCAACCAAACATATTACCTCGCAGCGCAGTTTCTTCTCTTCACTCGAGCCTGCCCCTACTGGGAATACTGTCACATGCGCCAATAAATCCTCTTATCCTGTTATGGGAGTTGGTAAGATCATTCTGACTACTGCTGATGGTAGTTCTTTCACTTTGTCAGATGCTTTATTTGTGCCAGGGATCAAAAAGAACCTGTTATCAGTTTCTGCATTAGCCAAGATTGGCTTGGTTGTGAAATTCGTTGATGACAGGTGTACACTCCATGATCTCTCAAATGGCGATGTGATTATTGCTTCTGGCATTTATGTCGTGGGCTGTATAAGCTCATAGACTATGAAAAATCTGTGAATGATTCGGCATGTGCAGTTCATGATTCTCAGGCTATGTCAGATGCAAAGCTTTGGCATGCACGCTTTGGTCATCTGAATTTTGCTAGTTTGTTACGCCTGCAGAAATCTAAAATGGTGTCCTCTTTGCCCAAACTTGAGGCACCTGGAAAACATGTTTGTGAAGGCTGTATTTTGGGCAAAATGCAGCGTTCTTCCTTTCCAAAAGATGGTTCAGTTCGGGCTATGCAGAAATTGCAGCTTGTACATAGTGATGTCTGTGGTCCTATGCAGACACCCTCTTTTGCAAATTACCTTTACTTCGTGACTTTCATTGATGATTTTTCCAGGCATGCATGGGTATATCCACTCAAAGCAAAGTCCGAAGTTCATGTGCTTCAAACAGTTTTTGGTTTTGGCTGAAAATTTGTCAGCATGTAAAATGGGCACCCTCCGTTCTGATCGAGGGGGGGAATATATGTCTTCAGATTTTAATGCATTTCTGGCTGAACGTGGGATAACACACCAGTGTACAGTGCCGTATACACCTCAACAGAATGGAGTTGCTGAACGAAAGAACAGGTCACTCATGGAGATGGCGAGGTGCATGGTCAAAAGTCAGGCTTTACCACATAGTTTCTGGCTTGAGGCTGTCATGTGTGCAGCATATGTACTGAACAGGTGTCCCACGAAAGCGTTGCAGTCTATCACTCCATATGAGGCTTGGCATGACCGCAAAGCCATCTGTTGCTCATCTGCGTGTTTTTGGTTGTTTGGCATATGCATTAGTGCCTGAACAACATCGCAGAAAATTGGATGATAAGGCAGTAAAATGTATTTTGTTGGGTACAGTTCTGAAAGTAAAGGCTATCGTCTGTATCATCCACAGACTAAACGCATTCTGGTTAGCCGTGATGTTGTCTTTGTGGAAGATGCTATTCAGCCATTGCTTTCATGTACTAAGGAGACATCTGTTAGCTCCAAGACATGTATGATACTTTGATGCCTCTTTTTACAGGTGGACAGGCTAGCACTGGTCCTAATGAGGAAACTTCTCAGCCTTTGCAGGTTTCATATGATGATGCAGATCATGCCATTTCTAATGCGGATTTACATGATGCACTTGTTGATGAGAGAGCTGATATTGAAGAGGCAAAAACTATGCCAAAATGGCTGGTGCAGACTTTGCGTGACAGCAAATTAGATGCACCTTTGTCATATCGTACTCGTTCAGGCTCTCATAGTACCTCCTTTGCATCAGATTGCTCTTCTATGGCTGCATCTAGTCTCTGTGATGAGAATGAGCCTGTTTCTTTTGATGAAGCACAAAATTCAGAAAATTGGATGGCTGCTATGCAATCTGAATATGATGCTATAATGAAGAATGGTACATGGTCTTTATGTGACTTGCCTCCTGGCAAGAAGGCCATTGGCACTAAGTGGGTATACAAGCTGAAGCGTAAACCTGATGGTACAGTTGACAGGTATAAGGC
>MU260314.1:0-17500 GCA_020310875.1 Ceratopteris richardii
AGTGTTTGAAGCAACATGTGGGTAAGGGCTGTTGATATATTTAGGTAGTGATGTGTGTGAACACTCTAGGACCGCCGGGGCACTTTTTCCTCTTTAGGAGGTTTTTTTCCCCCGGCTTGTATATACGCCTATTGCCCTAATGGGCTACTTATCTTTGTACATTCTCTAGTAATACATTCAGTCTTGTGTGTTGTGCTCCAAGCTTCTTCTTCTTCCTTGTGCTGTTCGCGTGCTTCCGCAGACGTCTAACTCCAACAATTGGTATCAGAGCAGGTCGTTGCTTCTTCTAGGGCGCCGTCGACACTCCTCCGTTTGCAGTCTTAGATTCGCATGAAATTTGGTGAGCATACTCAGGGTGTTTCCTAGATCAAACAGCTTTGCTGTGTGGTGCTGAAATCGCGATCTGAGCTCGTTTCGGCCTCCCGAACGCACTATCGTAGCGCTTGTGCAGGCTATTTCGTCCTTTTGTGCCAAGGTATATACCAGTTTCTGTTCACCAGTTTAAGCGTCTCGAAGTCTGCTACAGGTCTAGCAGAACTCATCTGGGCAGTTCCGTTCAACTTTTTGAGATACAGTCAATTTTCTGCATCAAGGTATTTTAGTCACCGGCCATGGCTGAAAGCAGTGATGTATTCCGTATGTTGGCTGTTGAGGATAAGTTGGATGGTACCAACTACCCATTATGGCTTATATGATGCGACATGTACTGGTTGCAAAAGGATTGTGGAACATTGTGCAGGGTGTTGAAAGACGTCCTGTTACACCTTAACGACAGGTACTGCAAATACAGGTGTTGGAGCTGATGAAGATGGTGTCGAAGATGATATTCCGCAGATTGCCTGTTCGTGCTGCTGTTTCTGTTGCACCTACTGCAGAGCAGATTCGTTGGGATGGCAGAGATGCCCAGGCACATGCATTGATAGCTTTGTCTGTCAAACGTGCCATTATCCCTCACATTCGCTCTTGCAGAACAGCAAAGGATGCTTGGGATACACTTACCACTTTGTACCAAAGCTAGGAATGAGGCTCGTGTTGCTTACCTCCGAAAACAGTTGGAGAGTGAGCACATGAATGAAGGTGATTCTATGGACAGTTTTCTTACAAAGATCAAAGACCTGAAGGAACAATTGATTTCTGCTGATGAGGTTATACCAGATAGCTCACTTGTGCAGACCGTTCTGAATGGCCTTCCTGATTCATATCAGAGTTTTGCCTCTACTCTTCGGTTGATGATGAAAGGCAATCCGAATGCCTTATCATTTGAGGAATTAGTCTCTGTTCTGTTGCAGGAAGATCAGTCCAGGCAGAACAGGTCCATTATGCGTGTTGCAGATCAAGCTTTCCTGGCTAGTCAGAAGGGCAAAGGAAAATGGAGCTCTTCTACTAGTAAGCAGAAATCTGCAAATGCTGCACAATCGAAGAACCAGGATAAAGATGAGAAGAAATCAGAAAAGCAGAAATTGTTCTGCAAGTACTGTAAAGGAAATGATCATATTATAAAGAACTGTCCAAAACTGGCTGCTAAAGAGGCAAAGAAGAAAGAGGCTGGAATGGTTGTTGCAGAGGCCTCTACACCAAAAACAGAGTCTGCAAATCTTGTGCAGGAAGAAGAATGGGCGTTTACTACTGTCTGCAGTTTTGACCCATCTTCTCATGATCAGTGCATGTCTGCAGTAGACTCAGATGTTTGGTACTTTGACAGTGGGGCGACCAAACATATTACCTCGCAGCGCAGTTTCTTCTCTTCACTCGAGCCTGCCCCTACAGGGAATACTGTCACATGCGCCAATAACTCCTCTTATCCTGTTATGGGAGTTGGTAAGATCATTTTGACTACTGCTGATGGTAGTTCTTTCACTTTGTCAGATGCTTTATTTGTGCCAGGGATAAAAAAGAACCTGTTATCAGTTTCTGCATTAGCCAAGATTGGCTTGGTTGTGAAATTTGTTGATGACAGGTGTACAGTCCATGATCTCTCAAATGGCGATGTGATTATTGCTTCTGGCATTTTATGTCGTGGGCTGTATAAGCTCATAGACTATGAAAGATCTGTGAATGATTCGGCATGTGCAGTTCATGATTCTCAGGCTATGTCAGATGCAAAGCTTTGGCATGCACGCTTTGGTCATCTGAATTTTGCTAGTTTGTTACGCCTGCAGAAATCTGAAATGGTGTCTTCTTTGCCCAAACTTGAGGCACCTGGAAAACATGTTTGTGAAGGCTGTATTTTGGGCAAAATGCAGCGTTCTTCCTTTCCAAAAGATGGTTCAGTTCGGGCTATGCAGAAATTGCAGCTTGTACATAGTGATGTCTGTGGTCCTATGCAGACACCCTCTTTGGAAATTACCTTTACTTCGTGACTTTCATTGATGATTTTTCCAGGCATGCATGGGTATACCCACTCAAAGCAAAGTCCGAAGTGTTCATGTGCTTCAAACAGTTTTTGGTTTTGGCTGAAAATCTGTCAGCATGTAAAATGGGCACCCTCCATTCTGATCGAGGGGGGGAATATATGTCTTCAGATTTTAATGCATTTCTGGCTGAACGTGGGATAAAACACCAGTGTACAGTGCCGTATACACCTCAACAGAATGGAGTTGCTGAACGAAAGAACAGGTCACTCATGGAGATGGCGAGGTGCATGGTCAAAGTCAGGCTTTACCACATAGTTTCTGGCTTGAGGCTGTCATGTGTGCAGCATATGTACTGAACAGGTGTCCCACCAAAGCGTTGCAGTCTATCACTCCATATGAGGCTTGGCATGACCGCAAGCCATCTGTTGCTCATCTGCGTGTTTTTGGTTGTTTGGCATATGCATTAGTGCCTGAACAACATCGCAGAAAATTGGATGATAAGGCAGTAAAATGTATTTTTGTTGGGTACAGTTCTGAAAGTAAAGGCTATCGTCTGTATCATCCACAGACTAAACGCATTCTGGTTAGCCGTGATGTTGTCTTTGTGGAAGATGCTATTCAGCCATTGCTTTCATGTACTAAGGAGACATCTGTTAGCTCCAAAGACATGTATGATACTTTGATGCCTCTTTTTACAGGTGGACAGGCTAGTGCTGGTCCTAATGAGGCAACTTCTCAGCCTTTGCAGGTTTCATATGATGATGCAGATCATTCCATTTCTGATGCAGATTTACATGATGCACTTGTTGATGAGAGAGCTGATATTGAACAGGCAAAAACTATGCCAAAATGGCTGGTGCAGACTTTGCGTGACAGCAAATTAGATGCACCTTTGTCATATCGTACTCGTTCAGGCTCTCATAGTACCTCCTTTGCATCAGATTGCTATGCTATGGCTGCATCTAGTCTCTGTGATGAGAATGAGCCTGTTTCTTTTGATGAAGCACAAAATTCAGAAAATTGGATGGCTGCTATGCAATCTGAATATGATGCTATAATGAAGAATGGTACATGGTCTTTATGTGACTTGCCTCCTAGCAAGAAGGCCATTGGCACTAAGTGGGTATACAAGCTGAAGTGTAAACCTGATGGTACAGTTGACAGGTATAAGGCTAGGCTTGTTGCAAAGGGTTATGCGCAGGAAAGAGGCATTGATTTTGATGAGACCTTTGCACCTACATGCCGTATGACTACGGTTCGGAGCATTTGTGCACTTGCAGCCCATCATGGTTGGAATGTACATCAGTTGGACATTAAAACAGCATTTCTGAATGGTGACTTGCATGAAGAAGTGTATGTTTTTCAGCCCCGTGGCTTTGTGCAGAAAGGGCATGAAAACCAGGTGTGCAGGTTAAAGAAGGCGTTATATGGTTTAAAGCAAGCACCACGTGCTTGGTATGAGAAGATACATGCCTATCTGATTGCACATGGTTTTGAGAACAGTCCAACTGAAAGCACCTTATATGTTAAGCGTGCTAATGATGTGCTTCTGATCATTGTTGTCTATGTAGATGACATGCTGCTCACTGGTCCTCTTGAGAAGCATATTGCTGATTTCAAGGCTGATTTGCATGCCTCATTTGAGATGTCTGATTTGGGGCATTTGCATCACTATTTGGGCATTCAGTTTATGCAAGTTGATGGTGGAATGGCTTTGTGTCAAACGAAATATATTGACACATTATTGCAGCGTTTTGGCCTTGAAGACTGTAAGCCTATTGACACTCCTATGGAGACAGGTTTACGATTGAGTCTTCATGATGCTGGAGATGCATTTGATGCTGTTCTCTATCAGCAGGCTGTTGGATGCTTGATTTACTTATGCATTACTCGGCCAGATATTCAGTTTGCTGTCTCACAGATGAGCAGGTTTATGCATTGCCCAGGAGTCACGCATTGGAAAGCGGTTAAGCGCATCTTTCGCTACTTGAGTGGTACTCGGCTACTTGGGTTGTTTTATCCCAAGGGGGGATCACCACCGCCAGATTTGCATGCTTTTTCTGACTCAGATTGGGCTGGTTGCTATGACACTCGTGTGTCCACCAGTGGTTTTTGCTTCATGCTTGGTAGCTCATGTATATCTTGGTTGAGCAAGAAGCAGCCTACTGTGGCCACTTCCAGTTGTGAGGCTGAGTATAGGGCAGCTTTCACAGCGACTGTTGAGTGTGTGTGGCTCAGACGCCTTATGGCTGATTTGGGTGTTGGCCAGTCTTCTGCCACCACCATCTTCACTGACAGTCAGAGCGCATTGGCAGTTGCGAGGAACCCTGTGTTCCATGCTCGCACTAAGCACATTGAGGTGCATTATCACTATGTCAGGGAGAGGTTCTCTGCTGGGGAGATCAGCTTGACATATGTGCCCACGCAGGAGAACATTGCAGACCTCTTCACGAAGGCTCTGCCTAGGGAGAAGTTTGAAGCTTTCCGCAAAGCTTTGGGCTTACTTCCTTTTGTGGAGTGATTTCCACATAGCTCGGCACTTCCTTATACATGAGTGCCAGCTCCTTGTTCACCGCATCACTCCCAGGGGGGATTTGTTGATATATTTAGGTAGTGATGTGTGTGAACACTCTAGGACCGCCGGGGCACTTTTTTCCCTCTTTAGGAGGTTTTTTTCCCCCGGCTTGTATATACGCCTATTGCCCTAATGGGCTACTTATCTTTGTACATTCTCTAGTAATACATTCAGTCTTGTGTGTTGTGCTCCAAGCTTCTTCTTCTTCCTTGTGCTGTTCGCGTGCTTCCGCAGACGTCTAACTCCAACAATCACCACCGCCACATTTGCATGCTTTTTCTGACTCAGATTGGGCTGGTTGCTATGACACTCGTGTGTCCACCAGTGGTTTTTGCTTCATGCTTGGTAGCTCATGTATATCTTGGTTGAGCAAGAAGCAGCCTACTGTGGCCACTTCCAGTTGTGAGGCTGAGTATAGGGAAGCTTTCACAGCGACTGTTGAGTGTGTGTGGCTCAGACGCCTTATGGCTGATTTGGGTGTTGGCCAGTCTTCTGCCACCACCATCTTCACTGACAGTCAGAGCGCATTGGCAGTTGCGAGGAACCCTGTGTTCCATGCTCGCACTAAGCACATTGAGGTGCATTATCACTATGTCAGGGAGAGGTTCTCTGCTGGGGAGATCAGCTTGACATATGTGCCCACGCAGGAGAACATTGCAGACCTCTTCACGAAGGCTCTGCCTAGGGAGAAGTTTGAAGCTTTCCGCGAAGCTTTGGGCTTACTTCCTTTTGTGGAGTGATTTCCACATAGCTCGGCACTTCCTTATACATGAGTGCCAGCTCCTTGTTCACCGCATCACTCCCAGGGGGGATTTGTTGATATATTTAGGTAGTGATGTGTGTGAACACTCTAGGACCGCCGGGGCACTTTTTTCCCTCTTTAGGAGGTTTTTTTCCCCCGGCTTGTATATACGCCTATTGCCCTAATGGGCTACTTATCTTTGTACATTCTCTAGTAATACATTCAGTCTTGTGTGTTGTGCTCCAAGCTTCTTCTTCTTCCTTGTGCTGTTCGCGTGCTTCCGCAGACGTCTAACTCCAACAAGGGCAACCCTATCCTCTTCTGGTAATTGAGAGAATCTTTTCATAAATTCACTATGGAGTTGAGTTAAAGAAATGTGAGGCTTAGGGGAACTAATCCATTTCATGAATCCCTCTCTACTGTGTTGACTATAGTCCTCTAAGTAAAATTCCTTATGTAACTCCTTTCTAAACTCATCCCATTCCTGATTGTCATGTAGTTCCATAATAGCCTTAACCGTACCTAAGGCAAGTCTACCTAGATATGATTTCCATTTTGTCTCAGGCAAGCCATGAAGCTTGGCTAATTCCTCAAATGTGTCTAAGTAATTTGTAACATTCATACGAGTGAACTTCCCTTTATCTTTTAATAAAGTTTCAACTACTTTCTGACCCTGCGTCTCATGCATCATAGTTCTAAATAGTTCATCCATTTTTGTATTTTGACTTGTTTTAGCTTGAACAATCCTAACAATATCTTGAACTTATTTCTTTACTCTTTCTTTATGTTCAACTACTAAATCTATAATTCCGTTAGAGTCCAGTTTTAATGTTTGTAATAACAACAATGTTTTGCAATTAAACCTAGGATTTACACTTAAACAAAAAATTTGCCTTTAACCTATAGCAAAAAACAAAAATTTGCCTTTAATCTATACCAAAATTTGTCCTTAAACAAAATTTTGCAATGTTAACCCAAGAATTTGAGAGTAAAAGAAATTATACCAACAGCTCGAAGAAGAGGCTCAAAATAGCACTTTGTGAAATTTAATACATTTATTGTCTTTTAATCAAAGCCTAAATACATCTTTTGCTAACATGAGTGCAAACGTTTTGTTCTTCAATTGTTGATTAGAGGGATGGCGAGAGGAGGATCGCCTACTTGCCAATCTTCGTGGAGGTGCTCAACAATAGACCAGCCCTCGACACCGAGAAGATTGTAAGTTTTCACGAGATAACCACCACTTTCAAAGATTCAGACTCTGCTGCACCAATTGTAGAATCGTATGAATGCATATACAATGCAAACTGGAAATATCTGTCTGAGTCGTAAGTCGATGGTTCATGTCGGGTTCACCAATGTCGGGTCATGGAGATGCTCGGATGATGGATCAGGTCATCCACCAGATCGATCGGCACACGTTGGGTGTCTGGAGCTGACTCGGGTACTTAAAGGAAAAGGGTTTTAATAACATAATCAATTTTAATTACCTATTTTTATGAAAAACTAAAGTCAAATTATATATAAAAAAACTTTAATAATTTATGCAACTAAGGACCATAAGGACGCGCATCCCTATATCTTGCAATAGCATCTTGATGGGATGGTAAAATCATTGATTCTTTGGTTATTTGTTCTTTAATTACCTCCTTTACTTTGGTTTCAATTGGCTTCGGATGAGTACATATTTAGAGGTGCCAGAAATAAGTTTTCACTACTCTGTGGTTCAGGAGATACAAAGGAAAATAAAGTTAAGAATTTAGTTAAACAATGGTCGTAGGAAGTTAAGGATTCTGTAGTAATTTGATCTCTAATGACTTCTTCTATTACTACTTCTACAGACTCAGTTCTAGTTTCAATGCTTTCAATTCTACTATGTTCAGATATGTTCCTAAATTCATTAGTTTTAGATTCATTGGACAGCTCAGAAGAAATCAAAACAATGAAATATGATTAATTGATTAAATATTAATGCTAAATCTATTTCGGACAAATGAGTTGCTAAAGCTAATGAAATAAATCAATTCCTCTAATTCAAGTAAGATAGAGTAAAATGATCAATACAAATGTAAAATGGTTATATGAAAGCTAAAGGATAACATAAAATAGATGGAATCTCTTCAATCTATCACGTCACGGATCACTACACTTTGACTGCTCTTTAATTCTTCAATGTTTGTCTCGAAAAGAACATTAGGGTATAAGTAAAGTTACAAGAAACCATTGAAAACATAAATAAACTTACAGAACATAAATCACATGTACATCTAACATTCTCATTCACATGCAGATACACATAGATATGCTCATGCATACATTAAAGCATTCATATCCACTCTAAAACATACATTCACACACATGTTCATTCATTCACTTACATACATATATGCACTTTCATATCAACCATTTGTATGCTAACATCCTTTTAGAAACTCACTAACTCTTACATGTATCAATCATGCTTATTCATTCATCCATTCATGCCCATACATACTTACCATGCACACACTAATGCACATGCTAAGATGCATATTTTCTAATATACACATGCATTCACTCATGCACATGTTCTAATGCACTTGCACACTCATGCACATTCATGCTCATGCATACTAACCATGCATACACTTCCATGCATATGCATATACACAGTCACATGCACATGCATCACTCACCTTTGAATACATATAATCATGCACATATATTAACACTAATTGGTATGCACTAACACTCTTTAGCTCATGTATGTATACACATTAGCACATGCATCTACTACATACGCTCATGCATATACTCATGCTAATGCATGCATATGCACATACTCATGTATGCTAACATAAGCTAATACACACATTTAATGCTTGCTTAAATAATTATACTTGCATTCCTACTCGTACATGCATTTCAACATGCATATACTATTACACACTCACACATATTAGCTCTCATGATTATGCAAATGCACATTCATGTTAACACTTAGATGCATTATGCACATGCGTACTAACCATGCATACACTAATGCACATCCTAATATGCATATACTCTAATATACAAATGCATCACACATTCATTTTTATACACACATATGCTCACTTTCATATACTAACACACACTTGCAAAATTAGACTTAATCTAACCCCAAACATATGCATCATAAAATTGATATTCATGCTAACTTATATTCTAATACACATCTTCAATTATGAAAATACATATCTCTAATATGCATAATCATACACTTCCATGCATTAGAATCATATGTTATAACTCATTTGTATGCCTATATATTCATGCACTCAAACGTATAAAAAACAATAACACAACACACACATAAGCCCATATGCACTTATTCACATGCATTTAAACATTCATTCACATATAAATTATAAAATTTATTAAATAGAGAACAAATTAATTAACTACAAATTAAATTAATTACTTATATTAACTCTCTCTCTCTCTCTCTCTCTCTCTCTCTCCTTCTCTCTCTCTCTCTCTCTCTCTCTCTCTCTCTCTCTTTCTTTCTCTCTCTCTCTCTCTCTCTCTCTCTCTCTCTCTCTCTCTCTCTCTCTCTCTCTCTCTCTCTCTCTCTCTCTCTCTCTTTGTGGCGCTGCCGTGCACAATCTGCAAAGAGAGGAAATAAAAGCTTTTCTTCTCCCCCTACAGACTGCGCGCGGGGAGCACCGTAGAGAGAGAGAGAGAGAGAGAGAGAGAGAGAGAGAGAGAGTTAATATAAGTAATTAATCTAATTTTTAGTTAATTAATTTGTTCTCTATTTAATAAATTTTATAATTTATAAGTGAATGAATGTTTAAATGCATGTGAATAAGTGCATATGGGCTTATGTGTGTGTTGTGTTATTGTTTTTTATATGTTTGAGTGCATGAATACATAGGCATACAAATGCATTATAGCATATGATTCTAATGCATGGAAGTGTATGATTATGCATATTAGAGATATGTATTTTCATAATTGAAGATGTGTATTAGAATATAAGTTAGCATGAATATCAATTTTATGATGCATATGTTTGGGGTTAGCTTAAGCCTAATTTTGCAAGTGTGTGTTAGTATATGAAAGTGAGCATATGTGTGTATAACAATGAATGTGTGATGCATTTGTATATTAGAGTATATGCATATTAGGATGTGCATTGGTGTATGCATGGTTAGTAAGCATGTGCATAAATGCATCTAAGTGTTAACATGAATGTGCATTTGCATAATCATGAGAGCTAATATGTGTGAGTGTGTAATAGTATATGCATATTGAAATGCATGTACGAGTAGGAATGCAAGTATAATTATTTAAGCAAGCATTAAATGTTAGTATTAGCTTATGTTAGCATACATGGGTATGTGCATATGCGTGCATTAGAGTGAGTGTTAGCATGAGTATATGCATGAGCGTATGTAGTAGATGCATGTGCTAATGTGTATACATACATGAGCTAAAGAGTGTTAGTGCATACCAATTAGTGTTAATATATGTGCATGATTATATGTATTCAAAGGTGAGTGATGTATGTGCATGTGACTGTGTATATGCATATGCATGGAAGTGTATGCATGGTTAATATGCATGAGCATGAATGTGCATGAGTGTGCAAGTGCATTAGAACATGTGCATGAGTGAATGCATGTGTATATTAGAAAATATGCATCTTAGCATGTGCATTAGTGTGTGCATGGTAAGTATGTATGGGCATGAATGGATGAATGAATAAGCATGATTGATACATGTAAGAGTTAGTGAGTTTCTAAAAGGATGTTAGCATACAAATGGTTGATATGAAAGTGCATATATGTATGTAATTGAACGAATGAACATGTGTGTGAATGTATGTTTTAGAGTGCATATGAATGCTTTAATGTATGCATGAGCATATGTATGTGTATATGCATGTGAATGACAATGTTATATGTACATGTGATTTATGTTTTGTAAGTGTATTTATGTTTTCAATGGTTTCTTGTAACTTTACTTATACCCTAATGTTTTTTTTTAGACAAACGTTGAAGAATTAAAGAGAAGCCAAAGTGCAGTGATCCGTGACGTGATAGATTGAAGACATTCCATCTATTTTATGTTACCATTTAGCTTTCATATAGCCATTTTACATTTGTATTAGTCATTTTACTCTATCTTACTTGAATTAGAGGAATTGATTTATTTCATTAGCTTTAGCAACTCATTTGTCTGAAACAAATTTAGCGTTAATATTTAATCAATTAATCATATTTCATTGTTTTGATGTCTTCTGAGCTGTCCAATGAGTCTAAAACTAATGAATTTAGGAACATATATGAACATAGTAGAATTGAAAGCATTGAAACTAGAACTAAGTCAGTAGAAGTAGTAATAGAAGAAGTCATTAAAGATCAAATTACTACAAAATCTTTAACTTCCTACGACCATTGTTTAACTAAATTCTTAACTTTATTTTCCTTTGTATCTCCTGAACCACAGAGTAGTGAAAACTTATTTCTGCCACCTCTAAATAGATGTACTCATCCGAAGCCAATTGAAACCGAAGTAGAGGAGGTAATTAAAGAATAGATAACTGAAGAATCAATGATTTTACCATCCTATCAAGATGCTATTGCAAGATATAGGGCTGCACGTCCTTATGGTCCTTAGTTGCATAAATTATTAAAGTTTTTTTTAATATATAAGTTGACTTTAGTTTTTCATAAAAATAGGTAATTAAAATTGATGATGTTATTAAAACCCTTTTCCTTCAAGTACCTGAGTCAGCTCCAGACACCCAGCGTGTGCTAACCGATCTAGCGGATGACCTGATCCATCATCCGAGCATCTCCACGACCCGACAATGGTCAAGAAGGACAATTTGGATATCGCTTATGGGATCCTGAAACACGGTCAATGATCAGAAGTAGTGATGTCATTTTCAATGAGTCTAAGATGCATAAACAGCCCATTAAGGAGGTTGAACTGAGAAGAGTGGTGTTTGAGGATACTAGTCCTCCAGTTAACATGCATAAAAATGCTACAGATAGGGATGTTCAAGAGAATGTTCGATCATATCAGTCTGCACATATTCCTGTTGAGCAACCATTGAGATGCTCTACACGTGTCTCACATCCACCTGATAGATATGTTCCAGGTTTAGATTTTGTTACGCTAACAGATGTTGGTGAGTCTTCTTGCTACAAAGTGGCTATGCAAACAGAGGATCATGTCAAGTGGGAGCATGCCATGAAGAGTGAGTTGGATTCTATTCACAAGAATGGTACTTGGGATTTAGTACCTTTGCCAAATGGAAGGAAAGCTTTACCATGTAAATGGGTATACAAGCTGAAATTCACATCAGATAGTGCTTCTCCAAAGTATAAAGCATGACTTGTTGCAAAGGGTTTTAAGCAACAACATGGTGTTGATTTTGAGGAAATCTTCTCTCTAGTGGTCAAGATGACTACCCTGCACATGTGGCTTGGATTCGTTGCAATGGAGGATTTAGAGCTAGTCCAAATGGATGTGAAAAATGCTTTCTTGCATGGAGATCTTATAGATGAGATCTATATGGAACAACCAGAGGGTTATGTAGTTCCTGGCAAGGAAATTCTAGTTTGTAAGCTCAAGAAGAGCTTGTATGGACTTAAACAGTCCCCTAGACAATGGTACCAAAATTTTCTTTTATGAAGTCTCAAGGCTATTCTCGAAGCAATGAGGATCATTGTCTCTACACAAAGAGATGCTCAGATGGGAGCTTGATATGTTTGATACTTTTTGTCGATGATATGATGATTGCTGGGAAGTCCTCTTACAACTTGTCAATTCTCAAAAAGAACTTGAGTCAGACATTTGATATGAAGGATTTGGGGGATGCCAAACATATTCTTGGCATGCACATTACTCATGATAGGAGTAAAAGATGCATATACTTGTCTCAAAGTGAGTACATATCCAAAGCACTTCACAGGTTCAATATGCAGGGTGGAAAGGCATTGAATACACCTTTACCCACATATGTGAAATTGAGCAAGGATGATTGCCCCAAATCAGATGAGGAAAAGGAATTCATGACCAAAATTCCCTATCAATCTGTTGTTGGTAGTCTCATGTATGTTATGGTAGCTACAAGACCAGACATTGCATTTGCAATGGGATGTCTAATCCTGGCAAGAAACATTGGGAAGCGGTCAAGATGATTTTGAGATGTCTGAGTGGCACTAAGGACAAGTGTCTATGCTTAGGTAGAGGGAAAGCAACCATTATTGGTTACACAGATTCTGATTATGCTGGTTGTGTAGACAATCGTAAGTCTACATCAGGGTACATTTTTCATTTTGCTAGAGGTGCTATCTCTTGGAGATCTCGTCTTCAAGGATGTACAACTGTTTCTACCATAGAAGTAGAGTATGTTGCAGCAGGTGAGGCATGCAAGGAAGCATTGTGGCTTTCTCTTCTTGCTTGTGATATGGGTTTACCTCAGCATGTACCTTGTTTGCTGAGTGACAGTCAGAGTGCCATTGCTTTGGCTAAGAATCCGGTCTATCATGCAAAGACCAAGCACATTGAGGTGAGGTATCACTTCATAAGAGATTGGTTAGCCATTGAGCGCATTATTCTTAAAAAGGTTCACACTCGAGATAATGTTTCAGATGCTTTGACTAAAGCTTTACCACATGATAGCTTTCAACATTCTTATCACTTGATGTGGGTTACGTGATTCATGATCTTACACAGTCACTTGTATACTATGTAACATGCCCATCAGGTGGGAGGTATAGTTTGTATACTTACACTTAGGTATTCTTTATCATTTTTTATTTTTTCTCCCATGATTACTTTGGCCATATTGGCCTTTAGTGGGAGATTGTTACCGTAAGTGTCCATATGAAAGGCCAAATGACCACCGGACACTTCTTTGTATATGTTCTTTAATAAAACATATAGTGGCCTGGTCAGTCACAGACTATAAGTTCGATCGCATTTGCAAGACCTAAGAAGTTTGTCTTCATGCTCCTTGTGTACTATGTTTTTTTGCGTATTCTGCAATCTTAGGGCAGAGTACTGTGTGCAGCCTTAGGAGCTCCGTTTTCTACTCCAAGGATATTGTCGTGGAGCTCTCGATAAGGAGAGTGCAATGTGGTGCATCGCCATCGAATCCCTTGAGTGGTCCATTTACTCCTTGATACACTTATTGGTGCGAGCACATATATTCTCACATGATCCTTTTGGTTGGTCATTACTATTCATTGATCCTTTTTTTGGGGGAGACTTTGTTGATTTTTTCTAGAATTTGACACTTGGTCATCCTTTTTTGAGCCTAAGTGGTGTTGGGACTCTTCTAGCCCCATTATCATTTTAGTCAATTCTCTATCATCATGGCATCAGAGATCTCACGCACTTCTGGTGGATCAGGGTCTAGTGCCAGCGTTCCAAGGAGGAGTTACAACTTGCAAGGCAAAGACCATTTTGAGATTCGAAAATGTGATGGCACAAACTTTGCTCTATGGAAGAATCAGATTAAAGATGTGCTAATTCAAAGGAGGCAATCAAAGCTAGTAAATGGAATCTCAAAGAAGCTTGTTGACATGGATGAAGATGATTGGGATGAGCTGGATAAAATGGCTAGGTCTACCATTCGATTGCACCTGGCATATAATCTTTACTTTAGCGTATTGGACTGTGAAAGTGCAGAGGACCTTTTGAAGAAGTTATGCAATACATATGAAAAAGAAATAACATCAAATAAAGTGTATCTAATGAGAAATTTATATGACCTTCGCATGAAGGACATAAAATGAAAGCAGTCTTGTTGTTATGCACCTTGTCATCATCATATGATACATTTTGCACAACTATTAGCAATAGTGCACCTTGTGGTAAACTAGTCTATGATAACATATGTGGAGCACTCTTGAGTGAGGAGATTCATAGAAAATCTATGGTTGGTACTTAGGGTATAGATGCATATAATGTTCGCGATTCTTACCAAGGAAAGAATCAACAATGTGGCATGAGCAAGAATAAGGAAGAGAATGATCAACGAATAAGAGTAGAAGTAAATCAAGGAAGAGGGATATCGAATGTCATTATTTTCATAAGAAAGGACACATGAAGAAAGACTTCTATGTGTTATAAGAATGCTAAAGGTGAAGGACAAAATGTTGATGGACATGTTAAACAGCTACCTACACCATCTACTTCGACTATGAAGATTGAAGAAATCAATGCTATTTCTGATGATGATAATGTGTTGACACTTGACAGTACTGTGCCTACTGAGGCTCTTATGTTCAATTCTCTTTCCCACACGTGGTTGCTAGTTTCTAGTGCTTCTTTCCATGTGATACCACATAGAGAATGGTTCTCTACTTATGCAACAAATTCTCTTGGTACTATGAGACTTGGTGACTCTTAACAGTGTGATGTTGTCGGGATTGGAGATATGGTTGTGCAATTCATTAATGGTAAAAAATTTACTATGCATAATGTATGCCATGTACCTCAGTTATCTATAGTTTGATGTCAGTTGTCCAACTTGATGGCCTCAATTACAAGGTGGTCTTCTATGCTCAGTGCTTTTGCATATCAAAGGGCAATATGGTTATTGCAAAAGGAAGCAGAGTTGGCTCACTTTATCCTTTGTTTGTATCACAGAAAGAACACTTGTTAAATGTTAATGAACAACCTATGGCTTGTATTTGGATTGGCTGTTTGGGTCATATATCTCATACTGAAATAGAAAATCTTTCTCATTTTGGCTACTTACTTGTGTTATCTATTTTTCATTTTGTGGGCATTATCAATATGGAAAGCAAATTAGGAATGTGCATAATATGCACATTGGCTCTCTTCAATTCAGCCTTTATATATTGTTCATACATATGTGTGTGGTCCTATGCCCATAAGGCCATTAGGTGGTTCTCTTTACTTTGTCACTTTCATACATGATGCTACCAAAAAAGTCTAGGTATATCCTATTAAATCAAGGGATGAGGTATTCCCTAATTTCATAAAATGGCTTGCTTTAGTTGTGACTGAAAAAGGAACTAAGCTTAAGGCTTTGTGTTCTGATAATGGAGGTGAGTATACCTCACATGAATTCAAAATTTTTTGTCAGTCTAAAGGAATTTGTAGAGAATTTACAACTCCTTATACCCCAATACAAAATACTGAAAGGATGAATAGAACTATTTAGGATAGAGTAGTTTCTATGCTGCAACATGCAAACCTTTTAGAATGGTATTGGGCAAAAACAGTATTGAGTGCAATTCATGTGATCAACCTTTCACCTAGTACTGCCAAAGGTCTAAAAGTGCCACAAATATTATGATAGTCTTCAAGTTTTTGGGTGTGAAGCATATGTTCATATACCCAAGAATCTTAGACAAAAGTTGGACCATAAGTGAAAGAAATTCATTTTCCTTGGATATGGTCAAGAAAGTCGATTCAGATATGGATTATGGGTTCTTGAAACACAGTCAATGTTCAAAAGTGGTGATGTCATTTTCAATGAGTGTAAGATGCGTAAACAACCCATTAAGGAGGTTGAAGAGAGAAGAGTGATGTATAAAAATGCTTCACATAGGGACGTCAAGAGAATGTCCAATTATATCAGTTTTGTTATGCTAACACAGGTTGGTGAGCCTTCTTGCTACAAAGAGGCTATGCAGACAGAGGATCATGTCAAGTGGGAGTGTGCCATGAAGAGTTAGTTGGATTCTATTCAAAAGAATGGCACTTGGGATTTAATATCTTTGCCAAAAGGCAAGAAAGCTTTACCATGTAAATGGGTATATAAGTTGAAATTCATATCAGATAGTGCCTCTCCAAAGTATAACACATGAGTTGTTAGGATTTTAAGGAACAACATGGTGTTGATTTCGAGGAAATCTTCTCTCCAGTGGTCAAGATGACTACCTTGTGAATGTTGCTTGGATTCGTTGCAATGGAGGACTTAAAGCTAGTCTAAATGGATGTGAAAACCACTTTCTTGCGGATGGGACTTTAGAAGTGCTTTAAGTTCTTCCTCATGGAACAATGATGTTGTCTATGCTTCATGGAAGAAGAGACATAAACGTGTAGATTGAGTCCCAAGCATACACTCTTGAGGAGGTCAACCTGTTCAAAACTGAAAATGAGCATCTATCTAGTTGGTGGCATTTAGAACAACGTATATTAATATAGAAATGCAAGAAAACTTGGTCATGCCGTATCCAAAAAAACTGCAGAAAAAATTAACTCAAAATCCATAGCTCAAACTCCTACCTTCTCACTATCATTGCGATCAAATCAGCAAGATGTATAGGTTGTGTTGTGCATTTAATTTTTTTTTTAAATGTTGTAATAGCAACAAATTCCACTAACGATGGGCAATGAGATTTACCTACAGACCGTCTTTCACTCGTACCTCTCAATTTTGCTGTAAGTTCACCCTTTAAATGTCTTATTCTATTTTAAACTTCAATTAAGTAAGATCACATAAGCCATTGATTAGGCTTGGATGTTATTTAGCACATGCCCCCCCCCCCCCCCCCCCTACGACGATTAAAGGCACGTTCAAATCCATCAGCTTCAAAGGCCATTACTAGATTCACGAACCATTGAGAGACGTTCCGATAGGCTAATGTAGGAACGACTTATCGACGATCACATGTAAGAAAGCCAATGTGTCTATGAACTGTAATTCCACAACATTTGATCATATAGGCATCCATATTTGCTCATTTGTAGGTTTGGTTTTTCTTAACTAGGAAGTTATGAGTGTTAAAAGACGACCTTCAATATGTTCACACATCTTCTCTCTCTTATCATAACACTTCTTGTTTCTAAAATCTACCCATAAAAATA
>MU260314.1:30000-42500 GCA_020310875.1 Ceratopteris richardii
TATATATATATATATATATATATATATATATATATATATATATATATATATATATATATATATTCATACATACGTACATACATAACCACACACACAATACATGATACATACACACACACACATACACACACACAAATAGTGCGCACACTCATCCATAGTACATACATGCATTGAACATTCATACACGTCACACACATATTACATACATGATACTACACATAATAGACATTGATACTACACACAATAAATGCATACTATATAGATGCGCACAGATAATGTACATACATACTACACACATATTACATACATATTACACACAAACTAACATACATTGTACATACTACACGCAATACGTACATACTACATACATACTACATACATACACTATTGCGCACACACATAATGTACATTCATAGTACATAGTACATACTACACAATGCCCATGTTACATACAATACATTTATACTACATGCACACACTTAAAATGTACATATATACTACGCACAAATGTTGGATATGTACTACACACATAATGTATATTATGGGCACCAAGCAAGTAGTTATGTAATACCAAGTTCCAACTTCAAGGTAGACCGTAGTGGGCTTGAAGATAGTGGGAGATTCTCTCTCTCTCTCTCTCTCTCCCCCCCCCCCCCCCCCCCCCCCCGCCGGGGCAGATTCTGGGCCCAAAATTGTCGTTTCTGAGCTGGGCCATTTCTCTAAAACAGCCGTTGCGTTTCGGGGGGTTTCTGAACACTGTGACACATACACACATGCATGCATACATACATGCGCACACACACTCTCTCTCTCTCCCCCTCTCTCTCTCTCACACACACACACACATGGAGGCATGTGCTTGTGCACATGCATGCGCGTGCGCGTGCACACACACACACGCACACACACGTGTGTGTATGGATGGCATTTGCAAACTCATTGGGATTTGGACAGAGTGATGCCTTAAGTGGCCAGATGGAAATCAAGGGAATGGTTGCTGCATTTCAGATGGAGGATTATCCAATTTGTCTTACATTCAAACATATTATGCAGTTTGCCCCTCCTCAACTGGTCTACAATATGTCTATCTCCATTTACTTTAGCCATCCAGAGCTTCCTTTGGCCAAAGTGAATTTAAGCCTTTTGTTGTGGGATGTGTTGAGACTTTGGATACATAGGAATTCTTGATCTTATCGTGCATATTATGTTTGATTTGTACATGGATACCTAAATTCTTTGCATCTCACCAACCGTAGGTACTAATTTTGTGAAGAGTTCTTCTGTTGGGCTTGATTAGCTGTAAAGAATTATAGCTGTAAAGGATTATGGGATTTACCACATTTGGGATACAGGTTCTTTTCCCTTGCCCCTTTTGAACTCGTTCACTCATTGCATCCACTGTGCTGAGTTCTCAGTGGATGTTATGACCTTCATTATGTTGGCAGGACAGCTCCCTCTTTTACGAGAATCTTTATACTCGTCTTTGATACATGATCCTCCAACAGCTAAAAATCTGGGTTCGAGAGCAAGATACTTTCATCACAAAGGAAATGCGACATTGTGTCATTCTTTGATGACAATGCTTATTGGATATCTTTTGCTATCACAAAATGCCGTTTAGCCCTTGGTGTTGTTTACAAACATTCTTGGTTATAATTGAAAGCAACCTTGCTTTAAATGAACATTGGCTGAGAGATTGGGAGTTAAAAGTGCTCAAAGCTTGGCTTGATGCGTCCATCGCTTCTTAGTTCAAAGTCTTGCTGCTGTGTGTGGATTTTGGTTGTGATATGTAATAAGGAATGGAAATACTCTAAGCCAAGTGCATGGTGGAGGGAAAGATGCATTACACTGTGGAAGAAACATTTGCTACTATACTACTGTGCTTTTCCTCGGCATGTGATTGTGGGCGTGATGCACACTAGTAATTTTCTAGCTGCGCATTTGAAGACTCGACTGCATTTCCCATGTTCAAGATTTGTTTTGTTGAATAAATTTATGAGGTATGTATTCTGGGAATGTAGGCACATGGTAAGTTGGTGGGAGGATGTCATCTGACGCTTGCGAGCTCTAGTTCCACACCTTATCAAGAATAAGCTTGCTTTTCAGTTTGTATTCCAGTATTGATTCCGCATGCCTTTGGATTGCAAATCAATGTGCTTCTTGATTCTATGGTTCTTATGGCAATAGCATAGTGCATTTGTTTTTGAGAGAAGGGATTTGTTTGGGTCCGCTATATCCTCAGCCTTGTTTTGTGATGGACTTCTCATAGGGGTTGCTTTTCTACCCCCAAAATTCTGGTTAACTTCACAATTCTTTAACCCTCAGCTGGTTAACATGTGGCTGAAATAGAGAATGTTGCCTCCTGTACATAATATAATTATGGGACCTTTCCTTTGCCTTCCAAAAGAAAGATAAATATACCCTAATATATGCATGTTTGCATGCACGCATGTATGTATGTATGTATGTGTATGTGTATATGTGTGTATGTACGTAGAGGGTGTTGCCTCTTGTGCATAATAAAATCATGTCTCCTTTTATTTACCAGAAAAAGAGTTCCTATGTATGTTTCATGCATATATGCATGTATGCACTGTGTATGTATGTACTGTGTATGTGCATACACTACATATATATGTGTATTATTGTATATATATGCATATATATTGAAAATGTGTGTTTTGAAAGGAATTATCAGTTGTGTGCCGAAAATTGTAACTCTTGTTTATGAATAATTTGATGCACTGCATTTTCTTCATGCAGGCTTAATGCAAAATGGATTTGCTTTCGTAGCAGTTGTGGTTTTCGTGGATACACTGAAGTAGTTTTTGCTTACTCCTCAAGTGCTTCATCTTCAGTAGATTATTGTACGTTTATGCTGTGATGTAAGTGAGTTTGTCATTGGTTTTGTTTTCATCTATGCAGGAACCAACAGGTATATTGAAGGCAAACCACCAGCAGAAAGGACGACAGTATAATGCTTTGCAGAGGAATCCAATTGAAGGAAATGCTCAATTGATGGATCTTTCTGAACAAGTAGGTTTCTGGCACCTGCTGGTCATTTGACAGTGTCATTTTGAGCATACTACTAAGGTTTTTAAGAACTTGAGGAAGGAATGTCATTTCCTTCTGGATGGTCTCTTTTACGTAGTGGTTTCTTGGTTTGAACTTGTTTGAACAGAAGCTTTTTTTGTATGCATTGTTTGTATTTGAATTGGCTCCTTGATTACTTGCTTTTTTGCCAATGTATATGGATAGTCCGAGTGGGTTGCCTAGGGTTGAAATATTGTACTTTTGCTGTAAAACATTCCAGCTTTCATGTGTAGTCATATTGAGATTTAGGGCTGCAACCTCTGGTTCTGCAGCTCAGTTGCATTCTTGTTGATGAAGAGGAAAGAGGGAGGCGCAATCTATCAATTGTCAGCTTAAGTGCCCTAGCTGTAATTCTCTTGGTGATGCAAAGTGATTGTGTTCTTTCAGCAATTTGGCTACATGAAAGTTTTGGGTATAACAGAGCAGACAATTAATCGCAATGGCATCAAGCAATTACGCCAAGGCTCCAATGTAAGATGATTAATCAGATGCCTTTTTCAGTCATGTCCTCTCTATTGATATACTTGTCATATATTTTCTATTGACTGGCAGTCTTTGTTAGCTTTTCCATACAAAAATGGTGGGCAGGTTGTCAGTTACAGATTTTACAACCACAATTTTGAGTCTGAGGAGGTTAGTCTTTCTACATGACATTGACAGACTGCTGTGAAGCAGAGAATGCACCTCATATTCTTTATTGTAAGCTTCTTATATATTTAAATGTGCCTTCACATGAGATTGCTTCATCAGTATAGGAATGATTTCCATGTATTGAAATTGTGCTTCAATTTTATTAATTCTTTACAAGCTTTTCTGTGAACTTTTCACCAGGAATCACCTCCACAGACGACATTCTTTGGTCTGGATGATATCGTGGGTGCATCCCAAGTTATAATTGTATGAATCATTTTCTTAAACTGTTTACTGTGTACAGAATCTTGATTTTGCAAATCGTTTTTTTTGATACTATGGAAGTAAACAGGTGGCACATGAAATGGATAAGCTAGCGTTAGAGGAAGCTGGTTTTCTGAATTGTGTCAGTATTCCTGATGTACCGCATAGAACAAAAAGTCCTTTGGAAAGGAGGAGGAAAACAGAGGTTTGTAGGTGCTTGTAATACAACAGATTTCCTATGCAAACTACGAAATTTCATTTTGCTTTCATTGCATGTGTTACAACGAATGAGTCATGTTTTTAATGTTGCTGATAATGTGTTTATATCTGCCATTATTTTCTGAGAACGACTTTTCTTTCGATGTTGGAAGCCTGTATTGAATGATGAGAAGTTCAAATATTTGTTAAACTGTGAAGAGCATCTGGGCAAGGTGAAGAGTGTGGATTGATTTCAAGAATGCTTCTTACTTATAGTGCTAGCCCATGATTATTCAACCACTTTGTCAGGTGGAGTCTTTTATCTTAGCTCTTGGTTCTAGTGATGAATGCAAAGATCTTGCAGAGGAGCTTGCACGGAGGCTTGGCAAGGAACGGTAAGTGGTTCCTTTGTTTCCGGGACATCAAACAAGTTTAGAACAGATTATTTTGTTAATGTTCTAAACTTCTAAGGGTCTCTTTGTTGGTGGGTTGTGGGTGTGTATATGTTTTAATATCTTTTTATGGGCCTTGGAAATAGATGTTATCGTGTAAATTGGCCAATGGATGAAGACAGTGAATCTTTATGCAAGGATCCAGCTGAGGTTGCTACCTTTATCTTACTTAAGGATTTTCTAAGAGAAATTACATGCACATCTTGGAAATAGCTTTTGGTTTTCTATTTCTTTTTCAAAAACTTGGTAGATGTATGTTAGCTCCAATATCTATTAATATTAGGGTGTCAGAGATGATTAAAATAACTCAAGCTATTCAATGGCTTTTCTTTGTCCAAGGTATTGAAATTAAAAGGCCCCCAAGCATTATCTGATATGATTGCAAGTGCAGAGCTCTTCCCAATCCATGGACTCTTTCAATTTCGTGAATATGAAAAATTGATAGAGGATTACTATTGGGAACGGTCGGGCAATGAACAAGGGGTATCTTCTGGATGGAAATCGCTTGATCCTTTTTACCGGGTATGTGTAGCATTCCTTAAAGGTAAACAGCTCTCATATCATCTGTCTAAGTGTTCTTAAGGAAAAGGACAAAAAGAAAGAAAAGGAAAAAAGAAAAAAAAAACACTTTGGCTTCTTCGTGGCCAGAGCAATCACTACTGTACTTTCTTGTTGTTAGAAACTCCATTTAGATAACAACAGCTTACTGATTGAAATTTCCATCAAGGAATGCCAAATTTTACTGGGCTGTGGTCTTACCCTTTTTCTCATATGACTGGATTATGATTACTAGGTAAATACAGGAAGTTTAACCTGTAATTGGCACAAATAGGGTATAAGCCTTCATATTAAATTTTGATGTTTGATACTTGCAAGAGATATGATAACTGCTCAAGCAGTTCATGCTTCATAACTTGTACAGGTTGTTCCGGGAGAACTCACTTTGATTACAGGAGTTCCGGGCTCAGGAAAGAGTGAGTGGATTGATGCTTTGATGTGTAACCTGAATAGACAAAAGAAATGGACTTTTGCTTTATGCTCTATGGAGAATCAGGTGCCTTTCTTTATCCTATGGAAGAAATTTCACGAATTGCCTTCTCTCTCTCTCTCTCTCTCTCTTTTAAAAGGAAAAAAATAATAATAAAAAAAAATTAATAATAAGTTTCTTATCATTTCATTGTAAGACCATTTTTGACATACTTTGCTATATTATCATCATATCTTCTGTGCTAGGAATTTCTGTTCCTGCAGTTTTGCTTTTATCATCTTCCCTTTTCCCGTTGAATAGCCATAATGGTGTTTGCTATTATCTGAATGAAATTGTGATCAAGAATTTGTCTTTTGAGAAACAATTAAATTGCTTAATTTAATCGTGCAAGCTTGCTCACACTGATGCATGTTTCTGATTTTGAAGAAACTCACAACAGATCAGACAAATGGTTGTTGTAAGCTGTTGCTGAAAATTATTTGAGATCAATTTATTTGGAAATAGATAGACAAATATTATGCAGAATCTCGTCTCTGCACATGTAGAGGCTTTGCCTTGATGTAAATATTATGAGTATCACATTTTAGTTGAAGATTCCATTTTTAGTTCTGTAACATCCATGTTATTCACTTCTCTTCAAGTCATTGGGTGTAGAGGCACATTGAAGTCTTCAACTGGTGGTTGGTTGGAGCACTAAAAAGATTTTTACCATTGTTCATGAAGTTGGGATCGAAAGTGAGGGGCATTTATTTCTATATCACAGCAACCCACTTTTGAGGGTGGTGCTCTACCATATCTCTATATCCTCTGTGCTTGCCTGGGTTCTGAGAATAAACAAGAATAGTTTTGCTTCAAGCTTATTCTAACATGCAATTCAGACTGAGCAGAGGCCCTCTCTCTGGGGACTTGTATTCCAATCATTGTTTTCCACCTGACGGATCTCATTAACGCAAGGCAGATCCCAAGAGTTTTTGATTGCCACCTCACAGAACATTTTCTGATTCAGCCAGCCCCCCCCCCCCCTTTCCTTTCCCCCCTCTCGCCCCCAAAAAAAGAAAACAAAAAAAATAAAGAAGAAAAAAATCCCCCAGCGGCCCCAGCCCCTGCCCCTGCACCAAGGCATTCTGGTTGGCCACATCAGATTTGCAATTTACTGTTTATGCTCCTGTTCCACCCTGTATGCGAATGCAGATCAGGAGGACTCATGTATTCTTGCATTGTTCTGCCTGGAAGCACATTAATTTCCCTCATAGTTCTGTGGCCCCTGTCTGAAACCAGCCTAAACCAAGCTGCTAAGCCTCATGTAATGTTAGAAAGCCAGAGTGTTGAAACTGGGGGCTAGCGAATGGGGTAAAACATTATGAACATATGAAAAGGGGCTACCAGGCCAACTTTGAAAGGATATCGAACAGAAAATGAACTTCTGAGAAAGTTGCATGTGGGGCATTAGGGTATCATTGTCACGGATGATGTATATAATGCCTCCTTATCTATCCAAGTTTTTTCTTTCCCCTAATTTGTAATCCTATTTTCTGTATCATGTACTTTCTGAACTGTTGTGCTTTCTTCTTTTGCAGCTGTTCATACATATTAGCAGCATTCCAATATGCTCCTGCATTTTCCTACTTACTGTTTCTCACACTTCAAGCTGCATATGCTTTCAACATCTTGTCTTTGCAACTACTTTGCGTATAACTTCTACGTTGTATCCAAATATAATTGATGATGGTGTAATCATGAAAACATTTTACCTCATTCAGTTCTGTTGCTATGACACTATGATTCTGTGTCTTGGAGGGAGAGTGAATTGTGATTATTCTGCTTTTCTAGTTCCAAACATGGATGCACTGTGCACACATACGTATGAACATTTACACACACACACACACCGCACATGCACACACCCACACACCTCACGTGCACACGAGATGGGAGACTAGATCATAGCACACGAGGTAGGGGTCTGGCAAAGTTGCTGTAATTTGTGGGAGGAACCATTGACTCGTTGCTGGCAGAGATGGCTATGCTTGGTTTATGTGGGTGAGACTTGAGCCAAAGATTGATGGATATCAATGCATTGTTCATGGTTTTTTGCACCTAGTATGTCAAGTTATGCAGAGTCGAGGGTTTTCTAGAGATGGTGGTTTTATCATTTTGTGATATTTAAATGCCAGGTGAAGATAGTCTCAATCCACTAAGCAAGTTGGGATGGAATGGATCAAATTGGAGAGAGATTTCCATTATTTATTCTTGAGCTAGGATTAAGGTGGCGCTTGGAGATTGTTTTTGTGAGCACTCTTCACCACCAACTATTACCCTTGCAAACATGTGGGATTGTTTTGTGAGCATTCTTCACAACCAATTATTATTCTTACAACCGTATGGAATGTGTTGGAGTAACGACTATTGAGGTCACTGAGCTATGAACATAATTTTAAGGCTAGATGTTTTGTATTTTGTTTTCACGTAAGGTCTAACATTAGGGCTAAAAAAATGAGTCAAAGGTTTTGTGTTTACACGTGTTGAAATTACAACAAAACCCAAATTTGGGCATCCATGAAAATTTGTGTTCGTTAAGTATGTCACGATAAAAAAAGCCAGAAAAGCAGCTCGCATGATTTGTGCTGCAAATCATAGAACTATCTCCTTTTAATATTTTCACGTTTTTTTAGTGTGCTTTTGATGGCTTTTCTTAAGATTTGATCATAGCCATTGGATAATATGCTTTTTGTAGATTAAATCTTGGCCCTCGGGTCAAAACTTGATGAAAAGTATCTTTTGACCTGAAATCAGGGTTTGACGTTTGAACCTTCAAATCATTCCAAATTTAGCATATGATATACCATTGGATATCTCTTGAGAAGCACTTTCCAAATATGCGATAAAATTAATCTGCATTTTGATCAAAGTTGACCTCTTGTCGACCAGCCTTTGACCTTGAAAATAGCTGCATTTGTATGCACCCTCTTGTGGAAGGCCGCATTTCTTACACACGAAAAAGAGGGATCAGCACAGCTTGGTAGAGATAAGGAAGAAATGCTGCATGTGCTTCACTGCTGCATCAGCTTTGGGTTGAGGAAATCCACACCATCTCAAGGTAGAAACAACACTACTTGCTGCCTCTGCCTCCACCGCACACAAGTTGCATCACCCATGTTGGGAATCGACAAATTATGAAAAAATAATGCTCTTGCTTCAAATTTGAGGATAGAGAGATAGAGGGATCAAGATACAGCCACCCCCCCATGGGCTTCCCTTTGCCATCATCCCCTTCCTTCTTGGGTAGGTGGGTGGTAAAGGCATGGCATACCTCTAGGCTCCATGGTATGGTTTGGAAAGAGAAATTACACCTATCGATTTTAGGATAGATTTATGTATGTGGAACTCCATCCTAACCGTCGGCTTGCATGTTCTCCTCTTTCTTCCCCCTCTCGCAAGATGCGTCTCACATCTCAAGCCTCGTCAGACATCGTGATGGACGTCTGTGGTTATTATCGAGCATACATCCATTCAATGTGAATTGGGACAGTTGATAAGAGTCCTATGAATAAGATTGTGGGGCCTCATTCTTAATCATGGACCTGATATAGTGTGTGGACTCATGGCTTATGGGAAGAGTCACCCACACTTGTATGGTGTGGGGTTTGTGGTATGGGATGGTAGGCACTTGTGGTGATGGCTACCGTGTGAGGTTGTTGTGGGAGGCTATAGACTCTTAGGCTCAGTCGCTCAGTTGTGGGCCGTTGTGGACCTCATTGCCAGGATGTGGTTAGATGCTAGATACCCCACGTTTGTGAGTATGACTTGTTTCATGTCGTGTTGCAAGGTTGAGCCTAGAGGGATCAAAGAGTAGTAGAGCCTTTTTCTATTCAATCGATTCCATATGAGCATGAAAAAGTACTATGCACTCGAGAGAAATGAAATAGAAATCACCTATTTAAACAGTGCCAAGTGCAGTGGAAAAATAGTTCAAAGGATAGTGCTACATGGGAGCAGGTGAGCATCCGAGAGAGATGGTTTCCTGCCTTTGCTTTGTCTTTCCTAGAGTCTTCTTAAGGGGAAGGATATGGGGAAACACCACAAAGAGATGACCATGTACTCAGGGTTCATGGGGTTCAGTGGAAGCATTCTCCAAACTATTACTCATTGCATCACATGGCTTCCAACATTGTTTTGGAGGACAAAAGTAGATTCAAGAGGAAGGAAATGTTACATGGGAGCTATTAGATGGGGGAGGTTGGAACCTCTTATAGATAACACACATGGGCTCTAACTTGAGTGCCACATGACACCCATGCGGGGAGCCACTAGACAATTCCACCACGGAGATAGGGGGGGCAAGATAATGCACATTGAATGTATGCACTTTACATGCATGTATGCATAATCATGAATGCACATTGCATATATGAACATTGAACAATGCACATTGCATGTGTGTAATACATTGCATGTACAATGTATGTCCTATGCATGTATGGAATGTGGCATGTGCATGTGCATTGTGCCATGTATACATGTATGAATAAAGGCACACATATGCTACATGCATGTATGCTTGCCATCATCCATGTATGCATGTATGATTAAAGGCACCCATATGCTGCATGCATGTATGCATTTATGTACTATGCATGTATGCATGACATGAATGATATTCTGATATATGGATGTATGCACACTGTATGTACTACGCATGTATGGAATGTGCACATGTGCATAATACATTGCATGTGACATGCATACTATGCATGAATGGAATGTGGCATGTGCATAAAAAAGGTTGTGTTTCAGAAATAAACAATAAATAAATAGATAAATAATAAATAAATAGATAAATAATAAATAAATACCTGTATATAATTTATTAATAAAAAAGGTAACGTTACATAACGTTCCATATTCTGACGTTTAGTACGGCATCACGTTCCATACGTGGACTGTACGTGCTGTACCAAACGTTCTGTACCACCTTGACCCTCTCACACATACATTCCCACTCACCCCCTCTAACACACACATTCACACATGCGTCCTCATACCTGCACACTCAACATTCTCACTCTCTTCCGCACTCTCTCTCTCTCATACACATTCTATTCCACAATCTCTCTCTCTCTCTCTCTCTCTGCCTGCAGCTTAGCAGTGCAGCCAAGGTCAGGTAGACTGGGAGAAAACAGTACTCGCCTGAGGTCTGATGTAAGTTGACTGAGGTTGACTGAGGTAGACACATTCTATTCCACAATCTCTCTCTCTCTCTCTCTCTCTCTGCCTGCAGGTTAGCAGTGCAGCCAAGGTCAGGTAGACTGGGAGAAAACAGTACTCGCCTGAGGTCTGATGTAAGTTGACTGAGAAAACAGTACTCGCCTGAGGTCTGATGTAAGTTGACTGGGAAGGTGTAAGTCAACTGAGGTCAACTTGGAAGGTCCCTTCGACTGGGGTGTAGCAGAACAACCATGGAAATGAGCAAACAAGCATCATGTTGTGTGCAGCTGAAGTGATGGACGTACATAAATCAACGGGGGAAAGGGTGTCAGGGTAGACTAAGGGAAGGTCAGGTCCACTGGGAAGTTGAATAGGCAGGTCGAATGACATAGCTCTCACGTCGACTCTCATAGCTTCCAAATTGACTGAGAAGTTGACTGTGGGTGGGACCTGGGTTGACTTGCGGATTGGGATGGGCCACAGGCATAGTCAAGTGAGGTAGGACGCATCAAAAGTAAAATGGGACCAGCCCTCCCATTAGTCGCTCATCAGGTCACTCTTCAGGCCACGCACCAGGCCCTACAAAATCTAATAAGCAGGGTCTTGGCATTCTTTCTGGAACAAAGTGAGAACACAGATTGGTTCTGCTTCTGCGGGTGTGCCTACTTCATCCTGAACGAAGTGTGTGGCTAGTCCTGTGATATCCTTGAACCCGTTTGTATGAGTTTGGAACACATCTATGTGACACAAACCTGTTGTAGACCCCATGATGGATACCTTTGCTTGAAGGTTTATTTGTGTTTAAATTGACTTGTGGACTGTTGTTTTCATCTAGTGAGCGCTGGATTGTACACCCTATTGTGTTGCTGCAATTTTTCTTTTATGTTCAAGAGGCTAAGGTTCGATAGAAGGGATGTGCCCTTAGCTATGTGCAGATGATGTTGATATAGAAGGGATCTTGAAAGATACTCACCTGAAGGTAAGCCTACACTACTTACTCCGAATGGATGCCAAGTTACAAAGTGACCCACTCAAATCATTCACTCTTCTTATTTGAATCCACCACTATGCGTAGATGGGTGGATACATGATGATGGTTCTGGCATCAATTTGATGCCCAATTTCACTATGAAGAAGTTGACTAGGGTAGCACCTTTTTTAGTGACATTGGGAGACCAACATTGTGTCACATCTCTTGGCATCATAGAGAAGATACTCATGATGGTGCAAGGGTTTCAATTCATACTACATTTTCTTGTCTTTCCACTACTGTAGGAAGCCCTCTTTCCTCTATTGTTAGGGCTACCTTGGCTCAGGCAAACCAAGGCACCTCAAGCTTCGGGCAGGGAAGAACATGCTTTGGATCTACATCGAAACAAGTGATCGATTCATTTGGAAGAAGGGTGCGATCATACAAGAGAAACTAGATACAACATGGACCTTGAGGTAATGCCTTCTTTACCACTTGAAGAAGATAACTTGCTTAGTTGGATGATGGGCAGCCTCGAACGCTAGATCGTGGAAATGTATGAATAAGATGAAGAATTGGACCACGTTGGACTTTGCCCATCTTTTGCACATGAGAACAACTTTCTGGTAGATGGTGTCGAATAACAAAAGTTAAACAAGGAAGCAAGTATAAGATATGACTATAGGGAGCAAAACAAAGT
>MU260314.1:47500-65000 GCA_020310875.1 Ceratopteris richardii
AAACGCTTCGCACAACATCATGAATGCCATGTCTGGTTTGTTGCCCATCCAAAACAGGTATGTTTTTCAGGTATTGGCTCCTCGTACAGACTCTGTTTAGTGGTCTAGTCTTACCATTATAGTGTTACGCGTGCAGCATTGTGTGTTCTAAATCTAAATGCAAAAGGAAATGTTTTTCAGCTTCACAATTGGCGTGGGGAAGCTCCGAGTCTTTATGATGTCAGTGGAAGTGCGCACTTTATAAATAAATGTGATGTAGGAATTGTTGTGCATCGCAATCGGGATCCCTCTATGGGCCCAATGGATCAAGTACAGGTACTAGATGGTGATGAAATACGAATGAAGTGTTTATGAATTATTTTAGAAATTTATCAGATAGATAGGCATTTTATGGCTCATTTTGCCTTGGTCTTTCTTTTATGAAAGATTCTAGTCAGAAAAGTACGAAACAAAGCTGCAGGGGTAATTGGTGAAGCTGTCCTCAATTATAACAGGTATTTGTATAGACGTTCAGGAGATCCTGATGTTTTTTATGAATCACAATGTTAGTCTTTGATCAGATCATCATTATGTAGAATAAAATATTATTCATTTAATTCACGAAACTGTAATGATCTAAAAATTGTTCTCATGTGAAGTTTTTTGCTGTGCAAATCAGTGTATCAGGTTTGTGCATTACATCACACAGAGTACAACTGGGTCCTATGAGTGAAACGGCATATTGTCTGTCCCTGGGAAAGCATTTTTGGAAATTAAATCAAGTGTGCTTTATTGACGCAATAGAGGAGCGACCAAACTCTATGATTTGTTCTTTCGATCGCAGTCCCTCATCTACACTAAGCGTTGGAATTGATTATAAAATATTCGAGAATGGAATGGGAAGATAGCTCAAAGGATATGGGGTTTTAGGAAGATACTATTCATAAGTACATGGGCAATTTTTGATGTGTTAATCATTATGAAAATTTTAACATATTGTTGTATCTGTGTTCTCAGTAGATGCCGAAGAGATGGTGAGATACCATCTGTTACTTGATTATATTCAGTATCATCAATATTACTAGTTTGATACGCAAGTAGGTTTTAGATTAAGGAGTCCCCTTGGAAATGTGTGAGACTCTTTAAAGTTCTCTTGAAATACCAATTAGATATTTATGTGTGTGTCTCTCCTCTCATTCAACTTATCCTCTTGCTCCCAAGTTAGAAAGCCTCTAGAGTGCTCTAGTGTGACATATGGCCATCATGCACATTGCACACTCAGTCTACTCTCTAAGATGGAAACTTTAGGATAATCTCTTGAGCTAGGGATCTTGGCCACTAGCCCTTGCTCAATACACACATGGTAATGGTCTCTCTAGACTGATATTTAACATTCTCTTCCCCTTTTAAAGGTCATTGTGCTCAATGATCAGTGAGGGAAAGTACTTGCGATCTAGAGCTTTTGATTCCTAATCCGCTCTAGGCTACTCCATGCTTGTTCATGACATGGTTATTCAAGTGTTTGTCTCCTATCTCATACTCGTGGAGAATGATTTGTGTTGTAATTTTCATGCAAAGAAACAATACCTTGTATTAGAATATCCTCCATAGAAATATATTTTTTAGGCTTATTGACATGGAACACCGGAGTGGATTTTTAATATGGAGGAAGCTCTAATCTGTATGTAACATTACTAAGCTTACTTCGAATGGTCAGTGAATCTTAGATCCCTATATGAAACTATGGATGTAGATAACCTATGCAATCTGAAGTCATGCTGAATGAAAATCTCCGCAACATGAGGAGCTTATATCGTCTCTTCTATGGGTATTGGGTATGAAATGACCCATTTTGTTCGACCCATCTGGTATCCACAACACACTAGAATAGATTCATCATTTTTTGGGTTTGCGATAACCCACCCTGAAGCTCATTTGATATATTATCCGAGATAATGCTTTTGCGTCTATGTTCTTTTTCTCCCTACTATACATGATTTCTTGATGAAATTCATGCATAAGCGCAGCCCAACGAGCCTATCTTCCTCGAAAATCTTGTTGACTAAAAAAATACTCGAGTGTTTGGTGATGTGTGTCTACTCTAAAGTTTTTACCATATAAAGAGTGATTTCAGACTTTAAGAAGAACGAGCCACTACCTACGACTCTTGGTCATGCAGTGGCCAATTGCATTGTGCAATAATTTATTTCTTCCTTTCAAAAGCTATAGACTTAACATTTTGGTTGAGAATAGTTCTTATGGCTATGCCACTAGCATGTGTCTCCAATCCATCACTTCGAGTATGCTTTTGAAATCACTTATTTCCCAGTTTCAGAACTTTTTTATTGTTCTTGTTTTCATGGAAATGAGACTTTGGCCCAAAGCAGATTCATCATAGATGTTGCGATGGACAAATAAGATGATATAAATCATCGACAAAAATTGGAAAAGTACTAGGAACGATTGAAGCTTCTCCTCATCGTGAGGAGTTGGCCATTCCAAAATAATTGGGACGTTTGATGGTAGCCACTTTTCAAATTTATGTTAGTAAATACAATTGCTTCACCTAGAGTATCTAAGTGATCATATATATAAGACACAGGATATCTATGTTTGATAGTGATCTTTTTGGTTGTATGATAGTTGACCTACATCTTGTAAGATCCATTCCTTTTCTTTATCGATAGCATTGGCGTTACAAAGGGTGAATAGCTTGGTCGAATCATCCCTTTTTGAATGTACTCATCCATGATCTCGATTCATTCTTTTTTTGTAGGCTCATGCAGAATGATGGTTGAGTGGTTGGAGTTGCTCTTGACACCAATTCTATCATGTGTTGTATGTTCTTGTAAGGAGGTGAACTAGAAAGCAACTCACATAAAAATAAGTTCTCAAATTTTGTCCACCTTCGACGAAAGAGGACCTATCTTGAGCAACTTGGTTGTGATCAGTGATCACTAATCTAGTCTCTTGGAGATCTTGCTCTTGATGGATCAACGATCTCCTCTCCTTGTGCTCAAACTGATAAACATGTGATGCAAAGTCAATAGTCTCATGTCTTTTAGCATGCCATGGTTTACTAAAAACTATCAAAACTGGCCCTTTGTGCTATTTCAAAGTCCAATCGATCCTTGTAGGATTGATTCTAAATAAGCACATCCAGCACTCCTTGATTCAATGCTTGAGTTCCCTTCCCATCGGCTAGCTCTATTGTGTATGTATAATTTGAGAACACGTTGTCTAGATGCTATTGTCTTACAAATACGAGGCTGTGAGGAGTTGCGAGCTGATAATATTATGGGTGGAACTAATATCAAAGAGTACCTTGATGTTGTCCTTCCATGAATCCTCTCATGACAACGAGCTTTGTGTTTGGGAACATATATTCCTTCTTTCTCAGTGGTGAAAGTACAACATCTGGCACGATAGGTTTTTTTAGTTATTGTCATAATTACTTTGGAAGACGATATTTGGGATGGGGAATCTCCAATATGCTCATCCACATCCACATCTCTTCAAGTGACTATGGAGGTCGTTATTTCTTAGAGAAGTCATTATATTTATGTTGCTTGAAGCATCAATAACATAATCCTTCCTTCATGGTCTTGTCTCTTTTTTAGGTAAGAGTGGAATTGTTTTGAGCTCTCATGAGTGACAACTAGAGCTAAAAGCGGTATCTTTGATCTAGACAATGGCTAATCAAATGCACTTGCTTAGCTTCTCTTCAAGGTTGTGCACTCACCAAAAGAGTGGTGGTTGATGTAGAGGGCTTGCCATGTTGATCTAAGAGGATCACTTGCATTGGGAGCCTATGCCCTTGTGTCCATACTCATAGATAAAGATTGTCTCAATGGCATGTGCCAAAGATTGACACCTCTCTTTCTTAACCAAGAACGCGATAATCTATTGAAAATCAAAAGCATTTCTTGTCTTATTTGTGTACTATTGAATTGTTTGGTTCTTTTAGCTTATGAAGAAGGAGGTATAGAAAACCCTTGATCCTCCATCATGATGGAATTTTGTACTTTCAAGAGTACCTTGGAGTCTTATTTGTGTACTCGTGAACTTTCTAGTCTTAGCTTATGAAAATTGAGGTATCCAAAGCTCTCGATAGCTCATCAAGAGGTGCAAAGTTTTTATAGAATAAGACTTTAAATTGTGCTATGTAGTATGATTCTTTTTATCTTGTTCTATTTTACACCACCACCTATGGGATACATCCATGAAGTTGTAGATGGCTTGCTATGGCATAACTAGAAACACTACCGCCACTTACAAAACCACTTTTCAACAACTTCAACTATACGTGTGCTAAAGGATCCATTACAGTGTGGCAGTTTCTTTAAGCTTTCACCTCCTCTCTTTCATTGGAATGCCCTTGCTAGGAACATTTGGAGATTGTTGCTCCTTTGGAGCTCCTTGCTCCATCCCTTGCATTCCAATGTGAGACATTGTTTTTTCTTTCTTAGAGCTTTGCACATGCTCTAAGATGCTTGTCGGGTATTTTCTAGGTTCAAAATCCTAGTGTTCATAGCATTGATGATCATCATCAATTGACCTAGCATGTACGTGTCCTCCTTATGTGGTGATGGTGTTGAATTCATAATGCTAAGTTTATGTGTTTGTTTTCTTGTTTTTTCTTGCGTTTTTGTTTTCAGATTTATCTTTTTGATATGTATATATTTTTGGTTTTTATGCATGAATGTGGCATGAAATCAACGGTGAGAGCTATAGACTTGATCAATCATTTGCGGCCATGAAACATGATATGAAAACAATATGTGTTTTAATATACAAAAGAGATTAATGTATGCATGTATGAAAATTAAAAGTTTCTAAAGAATAACTTCTTGCACTAACGTACTTTTGCAACACTAACCAAGTGCTCTATAGGCACTCAACCATAAAGAAGAGTGCTCGCAAGAACTTAATCACGTCAATAATACTATTGGGCATTACAAGCCTTTATACATATCATGTTCATTAATTTTTGCCTCTCTAGAGCTTGGGGAAGAGTCTTACACTTCTAGTGTGTCTTAAGACTTTTACAAATATGTTAAGTAGTTATTAGTTTGGGTGACTATTTTTCACATATCATGCAAAGCATGCTAGAAACACACACGGACCTTTGTCATGAAGAGCGCTCCCATAGCACACATCACAAGGAGAACTCACCCATCCCACACTCTTCTCAACCAAGCACTACTTAGAAGGATAGAGACAACTACAAGATGCTATTTGATATGGTATATAGACTCAAACATACTATCAAGATTATCAAGGTTGGCTAGTCCTTTTCAAATCAAAGGTTATATGCTTTCATCTACACCTATTGTAGACTTGTGCCATGCGCGTGTGCACACACACATGACTAGAAGAAGCTGTTATAAGTCCACCATAAGGTTTTGAATGTAGAGAGAAAGCCCCTGGTTGTTCACATAAGTCTTCCTCCATGACCACCAAGATGTTTTGCCAGCTCCCAAATATGGCTTGAGTGACTAAGCCCAAGGAGTGCTAGAAGGTTAAGAAGTAATTTGAACATCATTTCACACGCACTCAAGGAAGCAATACTCTCCAATCTGCCTTTGACTATTGATTCTAGCAAATCCAGCAAATATAAATATAAACTGCATGTTACTGCTATAATAGCTTCAACTTGCCATGCTCTTCTAATGTGATCCCTCATGGAGTGTACAACTCCTCAAGGCTATATTCAGCACCTTCATAAGGACCGATCATCTTTATATCAAAGCCAAATATAAGGCTGAGCTTAGCTGCATCTTTCATGAAGACTTAATCTTCTCACATGTAGCCAATCTCTCCATGTACTCTAGATTATCCAATTGTTGGTTTTTAGGTCCACAATCAATATACAAACATAAAGAAGATAGAGACGAGATGTAGAATAGACAATACAAAACATGAGAGAGATGAAAGGAGCCAAGCTCCAGATATATGATATTCATGTTGAAGTACACGAAGTTATAAGATAGCATAGAGAATATGAAAGAGATACAAGCTATCCATAACTCCACAATCTCCAAAGCTGAAGATGATCTCCTCCTAGTAGATAAGCTTAAAGCTGCTGCACACCTTGTTTATGATGAATGAAACACAACTCTCTCTCCAAGTTGAAGGGGACATCTCCAACACAAGCTAAGAAGAGAGCTCCATGAGTGATGTTCTTGTCAAATGGCTTTTCATATAAAAACATGCTTTTCACACTTAAACCTGAAATTTGGTTTTTTTTTTTTTGTACCATTTCCTAGAAATGGGACCATTCCTAATCATTTCCAAGACCAAATTTAATTGACATGTAGGTGGGGTCCTTGGTGGAAGGTTGCCCCAATGACATATTTTCTGGTATGATGACACCATCTTCTTATTCCCTTGGATTTCTCCATGCCACTTTGCTACCCCACATTACATATGCTTGAAACCACCATTTTCTTAAGAGAAACTTTAATTTGGAGCAATCTTTGAAGCACAATCCACATGTATGCAAATGTTGTGGTGGCTTGCTTCTTTACCTCAAGATGGCTATGCTCCGTGGCTAATGCTTTCACCTTTGGACAAAGGTGACTATCAAATTTGCTTTATGAGTGTCAATGTTTACCCATGAGAGCTTTGGAATGTCCTCCATGAACAAGTGAAGACAATGACTTGCTCATGGAGTCCAAACAATGGTGGGATTGTCTTGTCTTGACTTGCGCATGGAGTCCAAACAATGGTGGGGTATTCTTGCTCTAAAAGCTATCCTATATGTTGGGAGTTACTTGCATTATCATCTACTAGTTGAACTACATTTGATGCATCCACTAGACAAAAGGAAAAATAGGTCAATGTCAAATGACAAATGTATGTATTGAGCACTTAGCACAAATAAAATGCGTGAATGGTGATGGATAAAAATTGAAAGCATGCATAGACATTGCATACATACATCATATATTCAAATTTCATAGTATATATGTCATGATTCATATGATATACATGCATGATGGATGATTACAAGTTACAATGTACAAAGTTGGAACTTTGGAAGCATGCATGCATAAATCATAAATGCGTCTTGCATGCAATATGCATACAAACTTATGATATACATGTAACATGCATATTGCATGCATACAATGTACATATTGGTATATTAATAATCATCATTTGTCATTTTAATTTCTATGTAATATGCACATGGATGATGGATGGCTTAGCTCTTTGGGTTTTTTGATGTACGGATAGATGAATTTGAATTTTGCTCGTTATCTTTTTCCCTTCTTTTTTTGCGAACTTTCATGGCACGTGGAAGTATCTACCAATAGGCTAGGAGACTAGTATGATGATTATGCTTTGGTTGTTGCTATCTTTCCATTCATCATTGAGGGTAGACTATCCATATTTAGCCCAAGCAACCCCTTTGGGACCATTATGGAATTGAATGGATCGTCTCTCTCTTTCCTTTCCTCATCTTTCTTCTTGGCCTTCATGTTGGAGTAGCTAACTTTGGTCGATCCTTCACATGGGCCCACATTTGCAATGGCTCTTAAAGTGTTCTTCTATTTCTCCAAATTGATAACATTAAATGAGTGATTGCACATGTATGGTATGTGCAATATTAATTTCCGCTATCCTTCAACTTCTCTTGTGCTCTTATTGATATGAGATGCTGATTATGATTGTAACATGTATCCAACACTGAAGGATTCATTATGGGATTGAGGAGGGGGAATGGTCTTATTCATTTGGGCAAGAAATTTGAATGGCTCCTCTCATTCTCTCTTGGATTTTGTTTCCAATGTGCTGAGGTATCTCCTTGCATGCTTCCTCTTTACCTCCAACCTTTATGAGATGTTGAAGAAGTCTTGTAGCTTACGAAGTGTACTATTTGCCACAATACTTGCATGTCCAATGATGACAACTTGGATTTTTGGGTATTTTTCTCCACATGGATGCAATGGAGATTAGATGCTTGCCGCTCCTCTCTCACCATCTTGGTTGGAGGAGAGATGAGCTGAGACTCAAGAGGGAGCTTGAGGGTTAGGAAGAGCTTGAGAGGTTGAGGAAGAGCTTGAGAGGGAGTTGGGGCCTCGTGGCTTGAGGAGAAGGGAAAGGACAAAGAGAGTTAGAGCTCCAAATAAAGATGATTGCCTTGCTCAAAGAGTTGAAAAACTGAGAGCAAATGACGAAGAAAGATTGTGCAATGTTCGATTAGCGAACTTTGGTACAATTTCCTATGAATTTGTTTTTGGTACAATTTCCTACAATTTGTGTTTGGTACAATTTCCTACGAATAGGATCTGATATGTACATGAAGAAAATATGTAGCAATTTATTTGTATGCATGCAAATAGCAACTATGATACATACATTCATAAATACATACATACATACATACATGCATATATACATACATACAAACATACATAAATACATACGTATTACTATATACATACCTACAAACTCATGCATACATGCATAGATGTATAATCTATACATACATACATTCACAAATACATGCACATGCATGCACAGACACACACACACACACACACACACACACGCGCGCGCACACAGTTTTTTCATACGGAAACCGTACGGTAAATGCGTATGAGTAAGGAAGTAAAAAAGAAGTATGATCATAATATATATGTAAATAATACATATACATGCACACCAAGGTTGTTAGCAACGTTTTTGCAATATCCAAGGTAATATGTTGCTAATGCGTTAGCAACATAGCAACGTTTTGTCCTAGTTGTTGCGAAAACGCTGATAACGTTTTGTTTCTTTTTGCATAAAAAAAAAGAATGGCACAATAGGCTACTTATAGATATAATATATGATGATTTAGATACATATATCAATATACATGTCATATATATATATATATATATATATATATATATATATATATATATATATAATGTTATATATTATATTATCTAGTGTACACTGGTTATGGTGGTTGTAGTACGTAGTATGTACACAATGCACATGTCAAACTTGCCACTTCAAAGTTCAAAGTTCAAAGTTCAAACTTCATTCTAAATTTACATTGCACAAGTAATCATTGTCATGCTAAAATTTAAATTCACATTGCTCATTCAATCAATTAAAATTTAAAGATTTAGGTCACGACTCAGTGCTCAATGCCTCATTTTAATTTTTAAACTAGTAACTACTAACTAGTTACTTGTAACTTTATTCAAGAATCACAAATCACAAATTGCAATTCACATCGCATGTTGACAAATGACAATCATCAATGACATTTGACTCATTAATCGAAACTCACAATCCAATGCCCGTCAAGATTCAAGATTCAAAGCATGACAAATACAATGAATTATTTCAAGTCACTGAGTCACGACTCACAAAACATACATAGACTATATCAAAGAGCAAACTCGAAACTGTGTCATTGTCATAAATGATATATCATTCCACTAATAGTCAACGGTAAACTTTCAATAATACAACCAATGTCAAATAAATCATGAATCATGATCAATCATCAATCCTCAAAATCCTGAGTCAGTATCATCATCATCGTCATGATGTGATGCTTGACTAGTAGATGCCTCCATCCGACTACTAGATGGGCTTGATATAGTACGTGCACTATGAATAACACGAGTCCGAGACGCCCTCGTATCATGCTACGACACAACCTACTCATGATAAAGCATGTCATATAGATCAAGGTCATTTGCTAAAATAGTAGGCATGTCATGGACCCTCTCAATGTCAAGGTCATCGATGTTGACTTGCCGCACCTTCGTTGAGTGGCCACCATGCTTGAGTAAATGCAAGTTGCAGTGACAATATACAAGCCGCTCGAACTGTAGTGTAGATAGCATATTCCTCTTTTCTGTGTGGAAGAGGGCCCATGAACTCCAATTCCTTTCGTAGGGACTTTCACTAGAGTCCTATGAAAGTATGTGAATGGCGAAGTGTCTTTGCATAATAAAAAAGAAAAAAAGCGGAATCCTTTATCAATTAAAGAGTTCATTGAAAAATAAAGACTCAAGAGCAATGAGGTATTAGTGAATAATGAGTATGATGTCATGACTTACTAGCTCATGCATGCCAACACGGTATCTCTCCCACCATGTCACAAATATCAATTGCATGCTTCTCAAGCATGCAATGTCTCCACCAAAAAGTCCTACTTTATTTTGGAATTAAGTGAGTTGAATCTCTAGCTTGTCACATAGCTCCACATCAGAAGCTCCATACAATGGATCTACATAGTCACTTCAAGCTTTCACAAGCTTCATATCCAATGATTGTTTTGTAGATCTCCATAAAGGGTGTAGTAGATTGGCCATCCCATGTATAGGGGGATGTAATCAATGCCACCTCTCTCTCCATACTCCTTTTATTTCCTCTATCCAATGGATAGAAAAGAAATCAAGTTAGAAGCAAAACAATAAGAATGTTGAAAACTTGGATGGACACATGGTATGCCACATACACATGCCGCACACACAAATTTAACATACACAATGCACATGCCATACACACATGTGACATAGTACATACATATTACATATATGATAATAATATATTACATAAATTATGATACACACACATGTGGCATACACATAGTACATACACACATGACACATGTGAGATACACAACATACACAATGCATATATGCATGTGACATGTCATATGACACACACAAATGTATTATGTGACATACACATGTGATGTATATCATGACTCATACATACATGTGACATATACTATTACAAGGGGAGCACTAGATTGTGCTCTTTGACTACACTAAACAAGATTTCGAAAATATATTCTAATTAGAGTAACACCCACGTAAGGAAAATAATACAAGGATATGTAACTGATACAAGATGTCCCACAACCCGGGCTGATAGGTATGGATGTCTCGACTATAGATGATATAGGATATCCCACAATCGGGGATCGTAGATATGAAATAAGATATCTCGATTACAAGGAATCCCTTCAGGGATATGAACTAGATACGAGAAATAACTAGACAAGATCTCGTACAGAGATTACAAGAGGACAAGGAGAGATGTGCAAGATACAAGACTAGACAAGATTGGAATAAGGACAAGACAAGAACTTGAAGTGGTACTTGGAAAGTACTTATTTGGCAGTCACGACTCCGTGAGCTCCCAAGGCTGGTATTGGCAAGACTGAGTATGTATTTGGCCAAGGCCTCCTTATATAGGAGTTCAAGGGCGATTCCCAAGGGCAGTTATGAAGTCGGTTATGAGTCGATGATGTCATCAATGATGTCAACAATCCGAACAAACCTCTAGATATCAGAATTTAGCAAGTAGACAGTCGATCTTAGGGTTTTGGCACGTTTTGGACCCAATGGAAGCATTGGTTTCTCCAAATTCTGAACCAATCATGAGATATAGAAGTCACATGGAATCTAAGGTTCAGGATGGTTTCTTTTGTCCATAACAAGTACATTTGATGAGGATCCCATAGATCATGACTCCATGGATGACATTGGGGAGTCATGATTCATCTTAGATTATAGTGTTGACAATCTTGAGTACGAGAGACTCAGTGATATCGTAGTTTTTGATAGTGATCACCTTATGTTTTTTTGTATGACATTGCCACTTATTATATGGTTTTTGTGCCATTAGCTATTGACATCCAAAATTCATGTATATCTTTTACTTTTCATCAATCATGTAATGAAATGTCATTGATCACTATCTCATTTATGGTGTAATTTGTAAATTGTAATGTGGATATGAGGTTCATGATTTATCATTCATTTAATTTCTATGATGTAATCATGCATGGTAATAGGTATGGTGTATCAATGCATGTGTCACTAGTTCGTAGTACGTTGTGACTATTAACTAGCAACTACGATTGAGGCTTATCAATGTAGTGATGTAATGAGAAGGGGTTCTAATCTCTAGAGTAGGTATTTTATGTGTTTTTGGCACTATAATGTATACATGAGTTGAATAGGGATTGTGCATACCTCAAATACAAGGAATAAAAATCTCTCTTGATGAATAAAAACCTTGATTTATATTTTTATTATAAAAAACCTCTATGATTTAAACGATTAAAATCCCACTTTAAATCTACGATTTAAATCTCTACTTTGTACTATGAAGGTCATCAACAAGAAGATGGCCTTAAGCTTATCATCAAATGCAGGTAATGCGGAGTCATACTATTGTGAGAGAGTGCCTGTGAAAGAAAAGTGCTCAGCTGTACATTTTGACTCATCAAGTTGCATTGTACATACACACTAGCTTACGCATAAGATGCACTTGATTTACAGGCGTAGTATTTTCATAGGTGGCCTTCAACTTCTCCCATACCTCAAAACTCTCATAAGGCCCTTTAGATCCTTAAGAACCCCTTCGGAATCTTTAAGAAAGAGGATGCCAAGCATTCTCTCTTTCCACAAGTCAAGCCACTAGCGCAAATCTCTTGATCTCAATCAATTTTTTGATATCAGAGGAGATAGAAGCCATGTTTACACCTTGAGAGCTTAAAATTTCACAAAAAAAGGTGAGAAATTAAGCCCAAAAGCTATTCAAAACTTGCAAAAGTTATTTTCTGAAATTTTATACAGAAAATTTCAAAAAAACTCAACGAGCTGTAATTGCATAAAAAACAACAAATTTGTTGTTTTTCAACCATAAATGGCATACATAGACGTAAAGAAAAGTCAATGGGTGCTTGTGTTCACAAAAGCCCTAATTTTTGCAATATGACATGTAAAATTAGAGAAATGACCTATTTTAATAAGTTTCGAGCAAGTATGCACTTCTACAATCCTTATATATGTACTCCCACTTGAAGTGAGAGAGAATTTCTGCAACAAAAGGACTTGAAAATGATAAATCAGTAGTATGGATGCTGAAAATGACCTAAGAGAATACAAGAAGAACAATGGAAGAGGTTCTTGGTGATGAAACTTTTTGAGAACTCAAAATTCTCTTTAGGTTTGCTATAGCATGAAGTAATCCTCCAGAAAAAGCACTTTTATCGCGAAAGATGAAGTTTTCTCGTGATGAAGTTCTCTAAAATGAAAGAAAAAGTTTTCAGCTTAGCATTGGCTGAAGTAGAAAAGCATTTGGATCAACTTTATCGCGATGGAACAGCTCAAAGTTGTGATACCAGTTGAGAGAGGCGGCATAGAGCTATGTGGTGGTATGCTAAGTTGCTCCAAACGCCAAGGGAGTGGGCTTTTGCGCAAGGAGAGAGAAAGTAGAGAGAGAAACTTGCACAAAAATTTGGAGAAGAAGATGAAGAAGCTCAAGTTGAAGAAGTCCCAGTCAAGTTATGAGAGATTTGGGACCAAGTCTTATTAGTAAGTGACTTTTAGGTCATTTGGGCATGTTCACACATGGCCAATCAAAAGTCATAAAAATAATGTAAATGCTTATAACCTCCAATTTGGGGCCCAAAAATATATAACAAAAATATGTATGCTTTCACATGGAAGGGTCGATTCCTTGGGGCCTTTATCCCCGGCACATCCCGACTCCAATGTCCAAGACTGCCTGCCTAATATGTCCAAAAATGTACTCCCATGTTATGGATATGCTTGGAGTAGATGGATCAATGGCACGCAGGAATATGGTGCCTTTGCAACAATGAACAAGTATATTATATACATTCCTTTTTCAAAATGCCTATCCATCCTTCACATATCAAAGCGTAGCGATGTTTCTTTCACATCTCTTGGATAGGCTTCAATTGCTGTTGCACAATCTCTTTTATTTTTTTCAGCTCACTTTCTCTTAGCTCTTCAGAAGATGGCCCTTCCCACTCAACCAAAAGCTTACTCACCATTTTCCATGCGGAGTGCACACTATATTAAAGCTTAGACCACATTTAATGAAGAGCTTCACAATACTTTGGGTGGCTTCTTGCTTCCCTTGCTTTTGCAAACTAGCCCATATGGATAATGCATGCAAACTTCCACAACCTCTAGGAATGCTTTGACTCTCCCATGGTCTCTCTTGTTGAGGCTGAGATGCATGTGCTACCTCCTCTGATTGCAAGTCCTCAATGGGAGAGGATGAAGGAAACTCCCCTTGGGATGCTTGTGATGACTGCCCTTGAGGAATTGAGCTTTGTGCACTACTAGGTGTAGGTGATTTAATCCTTTTTCTTGTTTCTCATGTTGCAACCCATTCCAAAAGCTTTTCTTTCATATTCTTTGGTATTGGCTTAGAGGAAGGACCGAGACGTACACCTCCAAATCTTGGTAGATGGGTTTTTATTCTATTTGCCCCTTCTGTCCCTTTGTACCGGCACAACTTACATGTCCATCTCTCACGACCTCTTGTGCCAAATTATCCTTGGCTTGTGACATATTGCCAACACTCTTGTTTAGCTCTAGGGATGATGGCTAAAGCTTAAGAGGCTCTTTATGATGACTAAGCACTGAATGGCTAGTCTCTCTCTCTCTCTCTGTGTCTCTGCTCTGTGTGTTCACTGGAGTGCTTTGTGTGCTTGTATGCCTTTGGAATGAAATGAAAAAGACCCTCGCAGCGGGCCGAAAACAGCCCGTTTGGAGATCCGAGGGCCTGATTTTTTGAAATGTATGCAACGTGACATTGCGTTGTGTGCATTGCGTATGCAACACTGAGGTGTACAAATTGCATTCCGTATGAGCCATATTGTGTGTAATCATTAAACATTTTTGCAACTGCACCTCTTACATGAGCAATCTAGCATTGATGATTATTTTATCTCTAGTTGCATGTGAGAGATTCACAATATTTGGATTCAAAGGCTGGGTAGATGTAAGACTGGCGGTGCCATTGAGTTTTATTGTTTACACTTCAGTGATCATTTTGTGACGTGCATCACACCTTCTATGTTACATATATGTTTTTATGTTCTAGGTTCAACATTATAATAATTTGTACGGGACTTATGGTAGAGTTTTACTTTCACACTACAGTGATCATAATATGACATGCATCAGATCTATGTCATGACCAGGGCAGATCCGGTGCTACGCACCTAAACTTTTTTGCGTTCATCCGGTGCGGTGCTTCCGGTGCCATCCGGTGCCAAAAATTCGTCGTTACATATTTTTAAAAAATATTACGAAAAAAAACGATGTCTATTGCGACGGATATTCCTCCTCCACTTTGTGACCTTAGTGAACTTGAACCCATCAGCAGATGAGCATAGCCTTGATCAATCCTTAACTATAACTAGTCGTGAGCCTTAACCTTTGATTTGGACTTGATTCTTGAATCTTGTGAGAGAGCGAGAGATTCCCCACACACACAAAAAGATTATTAGCCAATTGCCAATATCCACACATACATTCAGCGAGGAGGGGGGAGAGAGAGGGAGGAAGGGAGAGGGGGGGGGGAGAGAGAGAGAGAGAGAGAGAGAGAGAGAGAGAGAGAGAGAGAGAGAGAGAGAGAGAGAGAGAGAGAGAGAGAGAGAGAGAGAGAGAGAGAGAGAGAGAGAGAGAGAGAGAGAGAGAGAGAGAGAGAGAGAGAGAGAAAGAAAGAAAGAAAGAAAGAAAGTGTTTTTACGTCTATTAGGAGGCCGAACTCGGCCTATGAGACAAATCAATGTACATGGGTGTTTCTTCTGTCAATCGGAAAAAGATAAAAGTGCTGAAAAAAAAGCTTGCAAGGCTGATATAGATTTGTGTAGCATGCATGTAGAGATACCCATGAAAGTGGGAGGGGGGGATGGTGAATGAGGTGCTATATCTATAGCCTATATGCAAAAGGGTAGTACAAGCATGATAATGCATCTGAATGACTAACTAGCTCCATCCTGTACTAGTGGGCGGGTGTAATATGTGGTACATGGGTGGAGGTGGAGTCAAGGCCACCCTGATGGCTGCAGCGGGATCCGCCATCATCTTGGATCGTCTCTCCTCCATGGCGCGATGGTCACGAGCCTGAATGTCTGCAATCTGGTGTCTGTGAAGTCTGAGGGCCCGATATCCTATAGCACGGGGTCGTCTCCTAGCTCGAGAGGTCTGAGCCTGCTGAAGAGTCACCCCTCTCGATGTGTGAGCTAAGGGGGGGAGGGCTACTGCATGTCGTGCAATGAAGAAGTCAGTGAGCTGACTCTGTCTCCCTTGTGTCTGGGCAGCTGCAGTAGGCTGGAGGAGAGAATCTCTGTGACTCTGAATCTCTAGTAAGAATCGCCCGAGCTGTCGCTGATCTCTAGAGCCCATGATCTCTCGGAGGGTGAGAGAGAGAGAGAGAGAGAGAGAGAGAGAGAGAGAGAGAGAGAGAGAGAGAGAGAGAGAGAGAGAGAGAGAGAGAGAGAGAGAGAGAGAGAGAGAGAGAGAGAGAGAGAGAGAGAGAGAGAGAGAGAGAGAGATACATTGAGAGAGAGTTTATTAGTTAATAGTGAACTATAATATGTGTTTTCTTTATTTGTGGTATAAATGTCATAATATATGCATATACTACATCTTTTGGGTATTAGTGTATTTGTAACGACGCACCTTACCTTGGGATACCATTCGGTCCTCGCACCTTACGCGCACCGAATTGAACGCACCGAACGCACTGGACTGCCTTGGTCATGACTCATACATATGTATTAGTCCTCTGGTTTCAACATTACACTGCTTTGTCATGTCAGATTTTGTATGTTTCATCCTGCTTATTTCCATAGGTCACAAACAATCATTGAAATTATCTTGGACTCATGGAATCATGATTCAGAACTCTTTGAACTCCTTGTTGTCACTTAGCAAACATATTTCTTTTTGCAGTTCATAATCAATCTATTGTAGTGGGCTGCGGAATCTGGTTATGTATATATGGTTTTATCTTTTTGCTGTAAGTGATCGATCACGGTGGGCTGTGGCATGCTGACTTATGCATATGCATCGTATCTAGAAAAAAAGGAATTTTTTGAGTATTATAAATACCTTTATTTTTTGTGTTGGGCTTGGACAGTTAGGTGAATCAAATGCTTTAATTTTCTGCTTTGAATGATTGTTGCAGGGTTACAGGAGAATACATGGATTGCCCTGCATAGTGATTTTTTGCAAGCATGGATTATTCCTAAGGTCTGATGAAGGAAAATTTCCCATGTTATTTCAAATATGATTTTAAATCTTAATGTGTTAAATAATTTGCAAGAAGAGTTTGAGCAGGCTGGTGTAACCATAGCTGTTACTTACGAGATTTTGACTTCTGCATGAGAGGGGATTTAAATGTCATCCTTTAAAACCTTTCTGGTGTTTACTGACATGATATTCTTTTCACATAAATTAAAAGACACAAATATTCACTAAAACATTTCAGAATATTCGTCTTGAAGGGGAGCACATGAAGAAGCTCAGAGTGGAAGCCTAAGAATGCACATAAAAAATGAAGGATGCAGAGATTCAAATGTCTGAATAACTTTTCCTGCACATAAAAGTCAAGTCCGCAATGCATTACTAACTCATCGGGTTCCCGAGAGTGGTAAAAGTTCGTTACCCATGTCTTTGAGGAGTCTGATACCAATTATGCGTGTAACTTTGATTCA
>MU260314.1:72500-75000 GCA_020310875.1 Ceratopteris richardii
AATGAAATTTGCATATATTTCCTCTCATTTGGTAATAGAACGACAAACACATCACAGATGAGAGTTCGGCTCCTTTAGCATGCAAATAAAGCATGCAAATAAGGGTCCGGAACCATCTCTTACAAAGGCTATGTTCTGCAATGAGAGAATCTTATATATAGTTGTAGTGTAGGTGCTCTCATTTAAATCTCAATGTCATTCTTGCAAATAAGGATTAAGAAAGATTTTCACAATTATTAGCAGTGAGATGCTAAAACCCATCTTTGTCCATAGTATGCTGCATTACTGCATTTTTCTAAGTGATTTCAATAAAGCATTGCTCAACACAGTTTGACCATTAAACTGTTTAATGCTGCTTCAATAGTGGCGTTCAAGTTTTACATGACGTTCTATTCATATTTATAATTTTTTATCATAAATTAGATGTACTTATCATGTCCGTAGATAAAAGAACATTACGTTTGCAGTGTGTATACTTGGTTTTGTGGACAAAATGGTGGCTCCTGAAATATCTATTACTCCATTTCTTTACTCACATTGTGTTTCTTCGAACAATCTCACTCTCTATGGCATCAATACTAGCTTTGTTTACATGTTATCACATTTATAGGCAACCATCTTATAAAGTCCAACAGGTCAACTTTCATCTTTGATCTTTTGCATAGAATGAGTTGATAGCATGAGTTGCATAAAGGTCTCAACAGTCCTCTCTCAAGGCACATGCGGTTGTTATTATTATTATTATTATTATTATTATTATTATTATTATTATTATTATTATTATTATTATTAGTATTATTTATTATTATTATTTTTCAAAGGTGAGCTTGATCTTACGATTTGCATCTCCCCTAGATTTACATCTCCCTAGGCGTGATCTAGTTAATGAAGGGCATAGTACCCATAGGACCCCTAAAATCTGACTCAAAGAAGGTTAGAACACCTAGCACTTATTAGGTGTAGGGCTTGGAGGAAAAGAAGTGGGAAAGTTCTAAGGTATGATGTTGAGATTGGCTTGAAATGATGAAGCATTGCAATGGTGTGTGCAAAGAAGAGATGCTTATTATAGTTTGTCTTATATTAGAATTGGTTTTGGTTATTAATATGGTCTTAATTATGCATATTGCAGCTTTGAAAATAGGCATGTCCATGCAATGGCAAATGAGAATTACGATGGGATTTTGCTTCTCGTAAATCAACTTTGGGCTAGTAATATAAGATCCATTTGTCACCTCATACTTATCTTTTTAACTCACGTTGTAAGTTGACTATTATTGCAATGAAATCAAGTAGTTTGGGGCTTACACTTTTGGTTAATTTGATATTAAGGTTGGTTTCTAAACAAGGCATCTCCCATCCTTTTGTTACCTGTCTTGAGAAGTAATTATACTTTAGGTATGGAATGTTTGTTTTGAAGCGATCTTTTATGTATTATGATGATTTTAAATGTCCTTGTTCTTCTAAATCTCTTTTGCAAAACTTCATCATTTCAATGCTTCCTTTAACTTTGATTTTGGAAATATGTAGTAGTAGAGACCTTTTCCTCAATCTCTTGATGTGATTTGGTCTTGATAAACATTAATTTGTGATTGGTCTACACCAATAAGTCCAACTCAATCACTAATTGTGATTATGGTCTTTTGAAGCTCTATAATTTAGGTCCATCTAGACTCTTGATTAGCACATCTACAACGTGTTCTTTTGTTGGAGTGTACATGACTTCAATTTCTTTATCAAGCTACTTTTAACTCGGGAAATGATATTGAAGCTCAATGTGTTTAGTCTTGGCATGTAAAATAGGGTTAGCTTCCATATTTAATGAACTCATGTTGTCACCTTGTATGATTGGAACACACTCTTCAACTCCAAGACTCTTTATTAAACTCTTCATCCATATGAGTTCTTTTGTTGCCTCTACCATCCTTTTATACTCAACTTCTACTGATACTTTCATATTGACATCTATCTCCTTCAATTGTGAACTTCTATTTTTTTTAAGAAGTTGCTTCAAGAGTTGAATTCATTTTATGCAAAAATCACAAACCTGTGATAGTCACAAATCTTAATGTTTCAAAGTAGTCAAGAATATTTGTATGATTCTGAAGCAGCCTTAACGTTCAATAAACACTTGGGTGCACTATCAAATTTTTGTATGATCACGTAGATCAAAAGCTTGCATAAAACATAGATTTCTCCTAAAATATGACCCGTTTTATAAAATGGTTTTAGCCATAGCCTCTCTATCTCTCAACTTAGATTTCTATTGCTTAAGCATAATCAACTTTACACTTGTCATTGAGATCCAAGCAATTTTTTAATTGATAAGATGTGCCATTTGGTTATCATTACTTAAGATAGTTCACATGTGAATGTTCCTATGAATTATATAAACACTATGTCAAGAATTAAGACACAAAACCTTAATGAGAACTCTACTTACTATTGAGTTAGATCTATGTAAAAAGATTCATGATCCACATGATCATCTTGAGAGAAATGA